>JAHHZJ010006247.1:0-17180 GCA_021437245.1 Aegilops speltoides | reverse complement strand
ATGACGCGAGGTGCGGTGACGACGGGATGACGATGACGGGACAGGACGCGGCGGCGACGGACGGGACGGACGGTCCGGGTAGCGACGAGGGCGGCGCCGACGACGGGATGGGGACGACGGGACGGCCGGACGGGCGGCAAAGGACGACGGGACGACGGGACGGGACGACGGGCGGCGACGACGGGATGGGCGGCGACGGGCGACAGAGGATGGAGACGACGGGGGCGGCATGTGCAGAGGAAAAGAAGCCGATGAGAAACTGAAATTTTCGTAAGTGTTGTTTATATAGGAGGGTTTTAGTACCGGTTTGTGCCACCAACCGTATTAAAGGCCAGTTTTGGCCAGCCCAAGCGGCGGAAGCGACCCCTTTAGTACCGGTGGTGGCACAAACCAAGATTAGTGATCTCTTTAGTACCGGTTTGTGCCACGACCCTAAGATTAAAGGGGTGCGCTAGCGCAAAGTCGGCAAGTTTAGTCCCACTGCTAGCGAGGGGCGCACCGACGGTTTATAAACCCGCGGCGGTCGCTTCTCTCGAGTTCCTCCAAAGCAGCCTATTGGGCCTATGTGTTCTTTGTTGCTCAGGCCCATCTTGCCTTTATGGCTCAGATCCCGCCCAACAACAAAGTTGGGTTTCTAGTCGATGCAGGCCGCCTCGCCTAGTAGGCGGGCTTTTTTATTTTTTTGCTTATTTATTTTTGTGTTGTTTTTTGTGTATTTAGAGTTTCTTTGTCAATATTTTTGCTTTAGGTACAAAAAATTACAAACTTTCTGTTAGTGCCCGTAGTTTTCAAATTTGAATAGTTTAAATTTTGAATTATTTGAAATTAGTGTGAATCACTAGTTTGTGAATAACTTAACTTTAAAAATCAATAAAGGCATGAAAGAATTTGTTTGCACATAAAATTTCTTCGCGTTCCAAATGCCAAAACACATGACTACCCTAACTATTACAGAGATTCCTCCGGGTGTGAAACATGTAAGAAAGTGATGATAGTGAAGCCGATCACATCCTGATCTTTGGTGTGAAACTTTTCTTCAGGTGTCCCTTTGCGCCAGAACATGGAAAATCTTCGCATTTAACGGGATGCTCGGGTCAATATTCACTGTGAATGGAGCAATTTCATCAAACTTTTCATAATCTTCCGACTTGTCTGCCTTGTCATCCACTCCCACGATGTTTCTCTTCCCGTAAAGAACTATGTGCCGCTTTGGCTCATCGTACGATGCATTCGCTTCTTATCTTTTCTTTTTCTTGGCTTGGTAGACATGTCCTTCACATAGAAAACCTCGTACATCATTGGCTAGGACGATGTTTCGCTCAGACACGCAAGATTGTTGAGATCCACTATTGTCATTCTGCATCGCGGTCTTCCGTTACTCCCCTCGTGTCATATCGACCCATTTGCACCAAACAAAGGGACCTTTAAACCACGCCGATAGTCAAGTTCCCATATGTCCCGTATATAACCATAATATGTTTCTTTCCCGCCTTGGTTTCTACATCAAAGCGACACCACTGCTTTTGGTTGGTGCTCTTCTTATCTTGGGCGATCGTAAAATGTATTACCATTTATCTCGCACTTTGAAAGTCATTATATTCAAGATGGTAATTGGGACGGCAAGTACAGTCATCTTCAATAGAGGTGTCATGCATGGTAGCGGTTCGCATCCACCGGGCTAAACTCCCGGTTTGTTCACGGTAATCTAGTCATCGATCCGCCCGTGTTTGGAGCGAGCAAATTCTTGTATTCATCCATATATGGAGCCACCAAGGCGGAATTTCAGAGAACTCGTAGTGTGCTTCAAAGGAGAGAATGTCCGTCCCATACATATTATTTGTTCCTCCTAGCGGTTTTTCCATCCAAGATGCCCTTATGCCGCGATTCAGAACACCAATCGCTTAAGGTCGAATAAAGTCAATACAAAACTCAATGACCTCCTCATTTTGATGGCCCTTGAGATGCTTCCTTCCGCCTAGCACGCTTATGAACATATTTCTTTAAGACTCCCATGAACCTCTCAAAGGGGAACATATTGTGTAGAAATACAGACCCAAAACGTTAATCTCTTCGCTAGGTGAACTAGGACGCGGCCATGATGTTGAAGAAGGATGGTGGGAACACCAACTCAAACCGACAAGACATTGCACCAAATCATTCTCTAACTTTGGTATGATTTTTGGATCGACATCTTCGAGAGATTGCATTGAGAAATGCACATAGCTTCACAATGGCCAATCGAACGCTTTCCAAGAGAAGCCCTCAATGCAACCGGAAGCGCTAAGGCCATAATCACGGGCAGCCATGAGACTTTAGGTTCGAACTTTTTCTCCGCCATGTTTATTATTCCCTTTATATTCAACGAGAAGCCGACGGTACCTTAATATCGAAAGCATGCATTCAAAGAAGATTTCCTTCTTCTTTGGTAAGAGCGTAGCTTGCATGACCCGATGTATGTCGCCTTCTCCGGCATACGCTGTGGTCCTCCCATGCCTCGTGTATCTTTTGTCTTCCCATACACGCCCAAGAAGCTGCAGGTCACGAAAGATTCTTCGCCACGTGAACCACGCCGATTATGCGGAGCGGACCTCTAGGTCTTTCTAATATGGCAGGTCCCAAAATATAGATTTCTTCTTCCACATGGGTGCGTGTCCGCTGCCCTTCGAACAAAGTTGTCCGCCAGACCCTTTCCAAATATCACCTTCAAATCCTTGACCATATCATGTACATCAGACCAAGACGGTGGTGAGGCTTCAGTCCGTGATCCGCCTCACCTTTGAAATGCTTGCCTTTCTTTCACGGATGCCCGCCGAAAGAAATCGACGATGTCCTGTGACACATTCTTCTTACAACTATTCAAATATATATCGCCAGATCATCCAAACAAAGGCGGCATCCACGGATCCCTTGTTTGTCCTGTCTCCGAAGGTTACCGAGAGTAGGCCAATCATTGATGGTCACGAACAACAACGCCTTTTAGGTCAACTTCTTCCCCATGTGCTCATCCCACGACGCACACCTGCTCCATTCCACATTTGTAAGAGTTCTTCAACTAATGGCCTTAGGTACACATCAATGTCGCTGCCGGTTGCTTAGGGCCTTGGATGAGCACCGCATCATAATGAACTTCCGCTTCATGCACAACCAAGGAGGAAGGTTATACAAACATAGAGTCACATGCCAAAAGGTGGTTGTCGCTCGCTTCCCCAAAAGGATTAATGCCATCTCGGCTAGACCAAACCATACGCCCTTGCGCCATCTCGCAAACTCCTTCCCGTGATTTCTTTCGATTTTTCCACTTCGACCCATGGTACTCTCAACTTTCCGTATTTCTTACGGTTTCTTCAGGCCATCGCATTGCCTTGGCATGCTCTTTGTTTTGGAACAACGCTTCAACCGTGGTATTATAGGAGAATACCACATCACCTTGGCAGGAATCTTCTTCTGGGGCGCCGCTCGACATCACCAGCCCATCGTGGCTGATCTTATAGCGCAATGCACCACATACCGAAAGCGCTCAAATCTCGTACTCACCGCGTAGAGGATGCAATCATTAGGGCATGCATGTATCTTCTGCACCTCTAACCCTAGAGGGCGATAGCCTTCTTTGCTTCAGACGATTTCTGCAATTCGTGTCCTTGAAGCATATCCTTTATCATTACCAAAGAACTTTCCAAATCCCTTGTCGATACACCATTCTCTGCCTTCCATTGCAGCAATTCCAGCAGGGTGCCCAGCTTTTTATTGTCACCTACGCAATTGGTACAACAAATTTTTGTGATCCTCTAACATGCGCTGCAACTTCTTCTTCTCCAAATCACTTATGAGTTTCTCTTGCATCAAGAATGGTCCCGACCTAGATCATCAACGGCTCATCCGATGCCTCTTCTTCAGCTTCTTCCGCATTGCGCCAGCTTCTTCCCCAGACACGCTCAGCTTCTTCCCCTTGTTGTATCATCGTATTCAGGAACCCATGGCCGTGATAGCGCGCCGCCCTCTTCTTCTTCATTGTCTTCCATCATAACCCCTCTTTCTATGCTTGGTCCAAACATTATAGTGGGGCATGAAACCGACTCAAACAGTGGACGGAATGGTTCTTGACGAGAGTAATTGTGACCATTCTACAGCCAAGACATGGACAAGGCATAAAACCATCCGCCCGCTTGTTTGCCTCTACCGCAAGCGTAAAAGTATGCACGCCTCAACGAACTAGGAGAGCATCGGTCATCGACATCCATTGCCGCTCATCTTCATTACACAACAATCAATAGACCAAATTAATACAAGTTCATACATAAAGTTCATACAACACTTAAATGCAACAAACAAATAACTCTCTAGCTAAAGCATTTAAATGTAAAACAAATGCGATCAAGATCGCAACTAAGGTAACAATTGATCCAACAAAGATAATGATACCAAGCCTCACTATCGATGGCATATTTTCTAATCTTTCTAATCTTCAAGTCTATTTTCTCCATCTTGATCTTGTGATCATCGATTTACATCGGCAACATGCAACTCCAATTCCATCTTCTCCCTCAATTCTTTTCAATTTTTCTTTCAAGTACTCGCTTTCTTTCAACTAAATTTAACCTCTCGACAATAGGGTCGGTTGGAATTTCCGTTCACATACCTCCTAGATAAAAATATCTATGTCAACTTGATGGGCATAATTTGTCATAAACACTAAATGCAACAAATAGTTTTAAAAGAGAATATACCACATCCGAATCATAACAAGGACGAGGGCCGACGGGGACGGATATCAAAACCATGGCACTATGTATAACAAACAACGTACGGGTAATATAATTATACGAGTAACTATATATCAAAATCACACAAACATCAATTTTTTATATAAAATTTCATGAACAAGAGGCTCACCACAAGGTGGTGCCGGCGACGGGACGATGCGGGCGATCGACGGTGGTTACGACGGAGATTTAGAAGGCACTAAGTAAACCACACCTACATATGCAAACTAAGTGTTATTTTGACCTCAAATTGCATATAAATCAAATACTACCACATATAATTCCTCCCAAATTTACTAAAACCCACAATTAATCACTATATAAACTAATGCAAGAGCTAATCTAGCAATGAGAGATGAAAGGACAAAGTTGCTAACCTTGGTGATCATTTGAATGGATGGGGCTCAGAATCTTGGACAAATTTGGGGCAAATTTTGTGATGACCTCGAGAGGAAGAAGGGAAGAACAGAGGAGAGGGAGAGGGAAAGGGAGAAGAACAGAAAGGGTGGATGAAGGGTTTATAGGATTTTTTTAGTACCGGTTCGTGCTACTTAACCGTACTAAAGGTGCCGGAAGGGCCCCACTCGACAACATCCTCGCCACCACTTTTTTAGTACCGTTCATGGCACTAACCGGTGCTAAAGGTTCGCCACTTAACCGGTACTAAAGAGCTCCTCCTGCCTAGCCGTTGAACTGGACTAATGGACACATTAGTGCCGGTTCATATAAACCGACTAATGTGTCTCACATTCGACCCTTTTTCTACTAGTGAAAGCAGATTGATTTCACAACACTCAACATCATTAAGAGGAGCAATCGGAGTACTAAGGAAATCGTATTATTGGTATTGGAGAAATCACACACTTGGTATTATCTTGCGCCATGGCAACAAGTAATCCAACACACAAGCAAATAGAAAAGGAAAGCAAAAGAGAGAGAGAGAAGATTGGGAAAGAGAGGCAAATAAAACGGCAAGGGTGAAGTGGGGGAGAGGAAAACGAGAGGCAAATGGCAAATAATGTAAATGCGAGGGAGACGGGGAAGCTGATCGTCGGAGAGGACCACCAGCACCGAGAGGGAAACCACGTATCGTGACCGTCGATGTAGGGAAGCACATCGTGACCAAAAGTCGACATTGGTGGGACTCGTATCGTATTTACAGTTGTATATTGTGTATTTCGAGCAAAATGACTAGCATTTTATTACAAAAAAATGACTAGAATTTTATATGCAAAGTGCCACACTAATCTTAAAAGAGCGGCTAGGATGTGCATTGTTCCCTGGGGTTCCGTAACCCTAGATCTCTAAGAAATCCCAATTTCACCCTAACACTTCCGATATCCAAATATAGGCTTCCAATATATCAATCTTCATGTCTCACCATTTCGAGACTCCTTGTCATGTCCGTGATCACATCCGGACTTCAACTATCTTCGTACATCAAAACACATGAACTCATAATATAACCGCTATCTAACTTTTTGCAAGGACCTACGGTTCGAGAACTATGTAGACATGACCAAACGCCTCCTATCAATAACCAATAGCGAACCTAGATGCTCATATTGGCTCCTACATATTCTACGAAGATCTTTATCGGTCAAACGGCATAACAACATACCTTGTTCCCTTAGTCGCTCGGTATGTTACTTGCACGACTTTGATATTATCACCTCCATATCTCAAAACAATTATCAAGCATCAAACTTATCTTAGTATTCAATGCACTCAAAAGAAAGGTTCACATATCTTGAACACCAAGTATATTAACATTAAGCAAATTACCATGCTATTAAGGACTCTCAAAATAATCTAAGTGAAGCATGAGAGATCAATAGTTTCTTTAAAACAACCACCACCGTGTTCTAAAAGATATAAGTGAAGCACTAGAGCAAAAATCATCGCTACAAAAGATGTAAGTGAAGTAAGATGAGCAAAACTATCAAGCTCAAAAGATATAAGTGAAGCACATAGAGTATTCTAACAAATTCCAATTCATGTATGGCTCCTCAAAAGGTGTGTACAGCAAGGATGATAGTGGTAAACTAACAAGCAAAGACGCAAATAATACAAGACACTCCAAGCAAAACACATATCATGTGGTGAATAAAATATAGCTCCAAGTAAATTACCGATGGAAGTGGATTTAAAGAGGGATGCCTTCCGGCATCCCCAAGCTTTGACTTTTGGTGTCCTTGGATTATCTTGGGGTGTCATGGGCATCCCCAAGGTTAGGCTCTTGCCACTCCTTGTTCCATTATCCATCAAAAGAATTCACCCAAAACTTGAAAACTTCACAACACAAAACTCAACAAAAATCTCGTGAGCTCCTTTAGAGAAAGAAAACAAAAGACTACTTCAAGGTACTGTAATGAACTCATTATTTATTTATTTTGGTGTTAAACCTACTGTATTCCAACTTATCTATGGTTTATAAACTATTTTACTAGCCATAGATTCATCAAAATAAGCAAACAACACACTAAAAACAGAATCTGTCAAAACAGAACAGTCTGTAGAAATCTGTAACTAACGCAAACTTATAGAACTCTAAAAATTATACCAAAATAGGAAGTCCTGGAAAATGTGTTTATTGAACATCAGCAAAAAGAATCAACGCAAAACCATGTTCCTGTGATTTAACATAACTATATTCAGCGCAAAGTTTCTGTTTTTCAGCAGAATCAAATCAACTATCATCGAGGTTATCCTATAGGTTCTACTTGGCACAAACACTAATTAAAAGATAAAACCACATCCAAACAGAAGCTAGATGGATTATTTATTCCTAAACATAAGCAAAAACAAAAACACAAAATAAAATTGGGTTGCCTCCCAACAAGCGCTATCGCTTAACGCCCTAGCTAGGCATAAAAGCAAGGATAGATCTAGGTATTGCCATCTTCGTAGGCAACCCATAAGTGGCTCTCATAATAGATTCATATGGTAATTTTATTTTCTTTCTAGTGAAGTTTTCCATACCCTTCTTTAAGGGAAATTGAATCTAATATTCCTTCCTTCATATCAATAATTGCACCAATCGCTCTAAGGAAAGGTCTACCAAGAATAATAGGACATGAAGGATTGCAATCTATATCAAGAACGATAAAATCTACGGGCACATAATTCCTATTTGCAACAATAAGAACATCATTAATTCTTCCCATAGGTTTTTAATAGTGGAACTGCAAGATGCAAGTTTAGAGAGCAATCATCAAAATCACGGAAATCTAGCAATCACACAAAGCTTTGGGAATAGTAGAGACACTAGCACCCAAATCACACAAAGCATGAAACTCATAATCTTTAATTTTAATTTTAATAGTAGGTTCCCACTCATCATAGAGTTTTCTAGGATAGAAACTTTCAACTCAAGTTTTTCTTCATAAGATTGCATCAAAGCATCAACAATGTGTTCGTAAAGGCTTTATTTTGACTATGAGCATGAGGAGAATCTAGCACGGATTGCAACAAGGAAATACAACCAATCAAAGAGCAATTTTCATAATTAAATTCCTTGAGATCCAAAATAGTGGGTTTAGCAACATCTAGGTTTTTATTTCTTTCATCCCACTTTCATCAATTTCATCACAAGATCTAGAAACTCCAATTATTAGAATGCCTTCTAGGTAAAGGAAGATCGATTAAGTTTCATCAAGATTCATATTGCAAAACAAAGATTTAATGGGGACACATCAATAACTTTTAGATCTTCATCTTGATCTTCATAGGAATTGGAAGAACATGCTTTAATAAAGGCATCTTTGAAGCACGATCCTAGCGGTTCTTTCCTTGCACTCATCAATGGAAATTCTCATGGCTTTGAGAGACTCATTGATATCATGCTTAGGAGGAATAAATCTAAGCTTTAAAGAATCAATCTCAAGAGAAATTCTATCAACGCTCCTAGCCAAATCATCAACTTTAAGCAATTTCTCTTCAAGTAAAGCATTAAAATTCTTTTGTGAATTCATGAACTCTTTAACACTACTCTCAAATTCAGAGGGCATCTTATTAAAATTTCCATAAGAGTTGTTGTAGGAATTTCCATAATTATTAGAAGGATTACTAGGATAAGGCCTAGGATTAAAATTCTCTATAAGCGTTGTTTCCAAAACTATTCCTACCAACAAAATTCACATCCATAGATTCATTATTATTCTCAAGCAAAGTAGACAAAGGCATATCATTGGGATCAAGAGGAGTATTTTAGAGCAAACATCTTCATAAGTTCATCCATCTTTTCACTCAAAACATTGATTTCTTCTATAGCATGCACTTTTTACTAGAAGATCTTTCGTGTGCCATTGAGAATAATTAGCCATAATATTATCAAGCAATTTGGTAGCATCTCCTAACGTAATTTCCATAAACGTGTTCCCACGGCCGAATCTAAAAGATTTCTAGAAGCAAAATTCAATCCGCATAAAAATTTGTATGATCATCCATAAATTCAAACCATGAGTAGGGCAATTGAAGCATTAATTTCATTCTTTCCCAAGATTGGGCAACATGCTCATGATCAAGTTGTTTAAAATTCATGATATCGCTCCTAACAGTGATAATCTTAGCGGAGGAAAATACTTAGAGATAAAAGCATCTTTTCACTTGTTCCAAGAATCAATACTATTTTTAGGCAAAGATGAAAACCAAACTTTAGCACGATCTCTAAGCAAAAACGGAAATAACTTCAATTTGACAATATTGTTATCTCAGATCTTTCTTCTTTGCATATCACACAAATCAACAAAATTGTTTAGATGAGTAGCGCATCTTCACTAGGAAGGCCGCAAATTGATCTTTCATAACAAGATTCAACAAAGCGGTATTGATTTCACAAGACTCATCATTATTAAGAGGAGCAATCGAGTACTAAGGAAATCATTATTATTGGTATTCGAGAAATCACACAATTTGGTATTATCTTGTGCCATGGCAACAAGTAATCCAACACACAAGCAAACAGAAAGGCAACGGAAAAAGGCAAACGGGAAAGAGAGGAGGAGATTGGGAAAGAGAGGGCTAATAAAACGGCAAGGGTGAAGTGGGGAGAGGAAAACAAGAGGCAAATGGCAAATAATATAATGCGAGAGATAGGGATTATGATGGGTACTTGGTATTGTTGACTTGTTTATGGAGCCTCCCGCAACGGCGCCGAAATTCTTCTTGCTACCTCTTGAGCATGCGTTGATTTCCCAAAGAGGAGAGGATGATGCAGAAGTAGCGTAAGTATTTTCCTCAGTTTTTGAGAACCAAGTATCAATCCAAGAGGAGACCACGACAAACCGTCGACTCTACAAAACGATAGCAACTGAACCAACGCTTAGGATTGTCAATCCTTCACGGTCACTTACTAGAGTGAGATCTGATAGATAATATTTTTGGTATTTTTGATAGATAGATGCAAAGTAAAAAAGTAAAGGCAAACTAAAAGCAAAGCAAGTAAATAAAGTGATAGAGATTAATATGATGAGAATAGACCCGGGGGCCATAGGTTTCACTAGTGGCTTCTCTCAAGAGCATAAGTATTCTACGTGGGTGAACAAATTATCGTGAGCAATTGATGAATTGAGCATAGTTATGAGTATATCTAGGCAATGATCATGTATATAGGCATCACGTCCAAAACAATTAGATCGAAATGATTCTGATTACTACTATTACTCCACTCTCGACCGCTATCCAAAGATGCATCTAGAGTATTAAGTAAAATGGAGTAACGCTTTAAGCAAGATGACATGATGTAGAGGGATAAATTCATGCAATATGATAAAAACCCCATCTTGTTATCCTCGATGGCAACAATACAATACGTGCCTTGCTGCTCCTTCTGTCACTGGGTAAGGACACCGCAAGATTGAACCCAAAGCTAAGCACTTCTCCCATTGCAAGAACTACTAATCTAGTTGGACAAACCAAAAAGGATAATTCGAAGAGACTTGCAAAGATAACTCAATCATACATAAAAGAATTCAGAGAAGAATCAAACATTTTCCATAGATAATACTGGATCATAAACCCACAATTCATCGCTCTCAACAAACACACCACAAAAAGAAGATTACATCGAATAGATCTCCACGAGAGAGGGGAGAACATTGTATTGAGATCCAAAAGAGAGAAGAAGCCATCTAGCTACTAGCTATGGACCCAAGGTCCAAGTAAACTACTCACACTTCATTGAGGGGCTATGGTGATGATAGAAGCCCTCCGTGGTGGATGCCCTCCCTGGAGCTCTAACAGGCCCCAAGATGGGATCTCGTGGATACGTAAGGTTGTGGCGTGGAATTAGGTTTTGGCTCCTATTCGATCGCTCGGGATACATAGGTATATATAGGAGGAAGGAGTACGCGGTGGAGCGCCGAGGCCCACGAGGTAGGGGCCTCCACCTCGTGACCGCCTGCATCGCTTGGAGTAGGGTC
The DNA here is from genome assembly GCA_021437245.1 of Aegilops speltoides. Classification (NCBI taxonomy): domain Eukaryota; kingdom Viridiplantae; phylum Streptophyta; class Magnoliopsida; order Poales; family Poaceae; genus Aegilops; species Aegilops speltoides. Next base: position 5,998 of record JAHHZJ010006247.1, on the reverse strand, counting down.
CAAGTCTCCGGATCACGCTCGTTCAAAAATCACGATCCCAAGGTTTCATTCCGCTTGGACTCGCTTGATATTCTGCTTTCTCAAATATCGAAAAAGGAAAAAACAGCAATTCTTGGTTGGGCCTCCGTTAATAGGTTAGTCCCAAAAGTAATATAAAAGTGGAAAATAAAGCCCAATATAGTCCAAAACAAGAGATAAAGTAGCATGGAGCAATCAAAATTATAGATACGTTGGAGACGATCACCGACGTAGTGATGGATCACGAATTCGTAAGGGTTTAAACTCAGAACATCGAATCATACGATGGCACAAGCACTCGCAAGATGGATCAAAGATTTCTTCTCCACATTCACATGGCCCGCGTGACGATCTACATGCCATCAAGTATCTTCCCTTAAACTCAAAGGACCGCCCGCATCGCTAAATAGCCACCGACAAATTCCATCAGCTTGGGAAAACTCGAGGATGCGTCTCGACAACTTCCGGCACGACGGCGGCCACCGGATGTCGATGACTTGAGTCACATTACCCAACAGCCTTGAGAGTCACCAGAAATTCGACTCGGTTCCTAACTAAAAGAACCAAATTGTCGATCGTCCGGACGTCAAGTCTCGGCGGCCTTTAAGCATAATATCCGCGACGAGTGGCTCGCCGACACCTCATCCAGAAAAACCAAAGTCCATGGCGGCCCTCACGACACTCATGACCCGCTTTGTGTGGGCGAGACAGCTGGTTGGCTCGCAGAGCACCACGCCAATAAACTCCGCACTTCAGATGTCCATGACAAGAACGGCAAGCCACGACGCAATGCATATAAGCGCTAACAACGGCGATAACATCAAGACACGGCAAGAATCAGCCGGATTCGGGCTCAAAATCCGCACGAAAAGCCGCTCAAAAGAAACAATCAGGACCGTTTAGTCTGACCGATACTTGATCGCCGCAAATTCACTGCACTCGGATAAGCCAAAGAAACCACACTAACTAGAGACCGTTGGTGTTCAAATAGGCCGTAAAATAAATACCGAGGACAAGGACAAGGGCTGCGAGCGACGATGACGAGGAGCTCCAGGTCCAACACGGGGACGAAGAAATTTCCTCCCTGTGAAAACGCTCAATATGATCTACGCCACCGAGGGAGTCCCGACTAGGGGTGTCCGACAGCCGGACTATCAATATCCGCCGACTCCAAGACTACAAAGATACAAGATTGAAGACTCCGCTCGTGTCCGATGGTACTTTCTTGGCGGAAGGCAAGCTTGGCAAACGGATATGTAGATCTCCTACCATTGTAACCGACTCGTAACCCTAGCCCTCTCCTGTCTATATAAACCGGAGGGCTTTAGTCCGAGGACAACATACATCTCAACAATCATACCATATGCTAGCTTCTAGGGTTTAGCCTCCTTGATCTCGTGGTAGATCTACTCTTGTACTACCCATATCATCAATATTAATCAAGGTAACGTAGGGTTTTACCTCCATCGAAAGGGCCCGAACTCGGTAAAACATTGTGTCCTCGCTCTGCTACCATCCGCCTAGACGCACAGCTCGGGACCCCTACCCGAGATCCGCCGGTTTTGACACCGACACCACCCACATTCCCAAGCGGAACGAAGCGAGCACTACGGACGCCTATGCTATGGAGCTAGCCGCCTAAAGTTCAACCCAAGGTCAGCGGTCCATCACTTTGACCGAGGGATCTGTGGGGAACGAGTAATTTCAAAAAATCCTACGCACACGCAAGATCATGGTGATGCATAGCAACGAGAGAGGAGAGTGTTGTCCACGCACTGTGAGACCGTAAGCGGAAGCGCTATGACAATGCGGTTGATGTAGTCGACGCCTTCACAATCCGACCGATCCAAGTACCGAACGACGCACCTCCGAAGTTCAGCACACGCTCAGCTCGATGAAGATCCCTGACCGATCCAAGCAGGTGTCGGGATGAGTTCCACACGACGACGGCTGAGGACGATGATGATGTTTAGATCTATCGACGCAGGCTTCGCCTAAGCACCGCAACGATATGACCGAGGTGGAATATGGTGGAGGGGGCACCGCACACTGCCAAGGAACCATCACGATGATCAACTTATGTGTCTAGAGGTGCCCCTGCCTCGTATATAAAGGAGACAAGGGGGACGGAGCGCCGACCATGGAGGGCGCTGCAAGGGGAGTCCTACTCCCACCGAGTAGGACTCCTTCTTCCTAGTTGGAGAAGGAGAAGGGGAAGGAGGAGGAGAGGGAGAAAGGGGGCACCGCCTCGCCTCCTTGTCCTATTCGGACTAGGAGGGGCAGCCCACCTCTTCCCTCCTCTCCATCTCCCTTAGGGCCCATGAAGGCCCATAACCCCTGGGGTTCCAAGAATCCCTCACTCCAAAGAAATCCCGATTTCACCCTAACGCATTCCGATATCCAAATATAGGCTTCCAATATATCAATCTTTATGTCTCGACCATTTCGAGACTCCACGCCATGTCCGTGATCACATCCGCGACCAACAACCTTCGTACATCAAAACTTATAAACTCATAATAAAACTGCCATCGTAACGTTATATGCGGACTCTACGGTTCGAGAACTATGTAGACATGACCTAGAACCTGTTCACGTCAATAACCAATAGCGGAACCGGATGCTCATATTGGCTCCTACATATTCTACGAAGATCTTTATCGGTTAAACCGCATAACAACATACGTTGTTCCTTTGTCATCGGATGTTACTTGTCCGAGGTTCTGATCGCCGCATCCAATACCTAGTTCAGCCTCATACCGCAAGTTGCTTACTCGACTTAATGCATCATTCCGTAACCAACTCATTGGCCACATTGCTTGCAAGGCTTATAGTGATGTGCATTACCGAGAGGGCCAGAGATACCTCTCCGACAATCGGAGGACAAAACCTAATTCAAATACGCCAACTCAACATGTACCATTGGAGACACCAGAGCTCCTTTATAATCACCCAGTAGCTAGACGCTTGGTAGCACACAAAGTGTTCCTCCGTAAACGGAGTTGCATAATCTCATAGTTATAGGAACTTTGTATAAGTCATGAAGAAAGCAATAGCAACATACTAAACGATCAAGTGCTAGGCTAACGGAATGAGTTTATGTCAATCACATCATTCTTCTAATGATGTGATCCCGCTAATCAAATGACAACACATGTCTATGGTTAGGAAACATAACCATCTTTGATTAATGAGCTAGTCAAGCAGTGCATACTAGTGACGTTATGTTTGTCTATGTATTCACACATGTATCATGTTTCCTGTAATACAATTCTAGCATGAATAATAAACATTTATCATGATATCGTGAAATAAAGAATAACTTTATTATTGCCTCTAGGGCATATTTCCTTCGCCTCCCACTTGCACTAGAGTCAATAATCTAGATTACACAGAATGATTCTAACACCCATGGAGTCTTTGTGCTGATCATGTTTTGCTCGTGGAAGAGGCTTAGTCAACGGTTCTGCAACATTCAGATCCGTATGTATCTTGCAAATCTCTATGTCTCCCACCTAGACTTGGTCCCGATGGAATTGAAGCGCCTCTTGATGTGCTTTGGTCCTGCTAGAAATCTAGATTCCTTTGCCAAGGCAATTGCACCAAGATTGTCATAGAAGATCTTCATTGGTCCCGATGCACTAGATATGACACCTAGATTGGAAATGAACTCCTTCATCCGCACTCCTTCATTTGCTGCCCAAGCAGCTATGTACTCCGCTCGCATGTAGATCCCGCCACGACGCTTTGTTTAGAACTCGCACCAACTTATAGCTCCACCGCTTAATAAAAACACGATCCGGTTTATGATTTAGAACCCTCCGATCGCTGTCAAAGCTTGCATCGACGTAACCATTTATGACTAGCTCTTTGTCACCTCCATAAACGAGAAACATATCCTTAGTCCTTTTCGTATTTCAGATGTTCTTGATCCTGTCCAGCTTATCCACTCCCATATTATTTTGGTACCTACCGCCAAGCTTATCGCTAACATACGCCAGTCCTGCACACATCATTGCATACATGATAGAGCCTATGGTCAAGCATAGGAACATCTTTCATTTTCTCTATCTTCCGCTGTGGTCGGGCATTGAGTCCGACTCAACTTCACACCTTGTAACACGTAAGAACCCTCTTTGCCTCGATCCATTTTCTACTTTTTCAAAACTTTATTAAGGTGTGTTTGTGAAAGTCCAATCAAGCCGCCTTGATCTATCTCTATAGATCGTGATGCCCAAAATGTAAGCAGCTTCACCAAGGTCTTTTGTCGAAAAACTTTTATTCAAGTATCCCTTTATGCTATCCAAATTCTATATCATTTGTGATTAACAATATGTCATCTACATATAATATCGTAAATGCTACAGAGCTCCCACTCACTTTCTTGTAAATACAAGCTTCTCCAAAAGTCTCAGATAAAACCATATGCTTTGATCACACTATCAAAGCGCTTATTCCAACTCCGAGATGCTTGCACCACCATAAATGGATCGCTAGAGCTTGCACACTTTGTTAGAACCTTTGGATCAACAAAACCTTCCGTTGCATCATATACAACTCTTCTTCCGTAAATCCATTTAGGAATGCAGTTTTGACATCCATTTGCCAAATTTCATAATCATAAGCATCGCTATGGGTGAGAAAGTCTCATCGTAGTCAACCCCTTGAACTTATCGAAAACCTTTCGCAACAAGTCGAGCTTTATAGATAGTTACATTACCATCAACATTTCTTCTTAAAAATCCATTTATTCTCAATGGCTTGCCGATCATCGGCAAGTCAACCAAAGTCCATACTTTGTTCTCATACATGGATCCCATCTCGCATTTCATGGCTTCTAGCCACTTTATGAATCTGGGCTCGCCATCACTTCCTCATAGTTCGTAGTTTTGCCATGGTCAAGTAACATGACTTCCGAATAGGATTACCGCATTCACTGCGTGCGGATCTTACTCGTAGACTCACGAGGTTCAAGAGAAACTTGATCCAAGTTTCATGATCAATATCGTTAACTTCCTCACTAATTGGTGTAGTTGTCACAGAACCGGTTCTTGTGATGGACTACTTTCCAATAAGGGAGCAGGTACAGCATTCTCATCAAGTTGTACTTTCCTCCCACTCACTTCTTTCGAGAGAAACCTCTTCTAGAAAGGATCCAAATTTAGCAATGAAAATCTTGCCCTCGATCTGCGGATAGAAGGTGTACCCACAGTTTCTTTTGGGTATCCTATGAAGACATTTCTTCGATGGGTTCGAGCTTATCCGTGAAGTTTCTTCACATAAGCATCACAGCCTCAAACTTTAAGAAACGACAACTTTGGTTTCTTGCCAAACCACAGCTCATAAGGCGCCGCCTCAATGGATTTTGATGGTGCCCTTTAACATGAATGCGCCGCCTCTAAAGCATAACCCCAAAACGATAGTCAGAATCAAGAAGAGACATCATAGATCGCACCATATCTAGTAAAGTATGATTACGACGTCGACACACCATTTCGCTGTGGTGTTTGTTGGGGAACGAGTAATTTCAAAAATTTCCTACGCACACGCAAGATCATGGTGATGCATAGCAACGAGAGGGAGATGTTGTCTACATACCCTTGTAGACCCGGGCGAAGCGATCACAACGTAGAGGAAGTAGTCGACGCTCTCCTCGCGATCCGACCGATCCCGCGCCAAGTATCTGACGCCTCGAAGTTCTTGACACACGACAGCTCGATGACGCCCTCAGATCCGATCCAATGAGTGTCGAGGAGAGTTTCACAAGACGACGCATGGTGACGATCTTGATGTTTCACTGCCCAGGTTCGCTTAAGCTTCATGACTAGATAACCGAGGTGGAATATGGTGGAGGGGGCACCGACACGGCTAAGGAACGATCTCACGATCAACTTGTGTGTTCAGGTGCCCCCGCCTGTAGATATAAAGGAGCCAGGGAGGGGCCGCCAAGAGGGGCGCCAGGAGTCCTACTCCTCCGAGA
>JAHHZJ010006246.1:0-13940 GCA_021437245.1 Aegilops speltoides | reverse complement strand
GGCGCATCATTGATAGAGGCGGGGTGTCCCGATCTTTCGATGAGATGATAACTATCGATTTGGTGAAGATGACTTTGACGATCCGACTACAAACGGCACGACGTGCACCTTAGCAATCGCTAAACCAACTCCAGAGGTTATTGACCACGCCGAGCACATCTACCGACCACGAAGGTCTATTCCTGCAAGCAATCAAGAACAAGCAAGATATGATAAAAGCAATCTGAATATTGTAGTATATATGAAGTATTGATAAAGGTGGGATCCGAAGCGGTCTTGGTCCTGGTGTGGACACAAACGGCACACAAAGTTGCAATGGCTAACTTTAACTAAACAAATCCCAAAGTCTAAACGGTGCCCTAAGGGCTGTATATATGGAGGAAGAGGGTGAATTTCGTGGCCCTTGGTGGAGGGGTCCAAACTAACCCTATCTCTTGTTTCCCCACACATACGGACTCTAAAAATAGTCTATACTAATGTATTTCGAAATTACATGGGCCTGGCCAATAATAAGGTGACGAAAGACCTAGAATAGTCTCCGGACGAAATTTATGAAGTGGCATCTTGTATATTTCTGTCCAAGGCTTCATGCACTCATTATGGTGGCTTCAAAGTCCGAAATCATCACTTGTAACTCCATTCTTGTCCTCCTACATGCCATCATCTCCATGCTTGTTCTTGCTCCAATGTTCATCCTTCTCCAAGCTAGGCCCTTCATTTGTAAGCAAAACAAATGTATCCAATTTAGGCAGATCATATTCTCATGAACATTAGAATCATTACCAAGAAACCAAAGTACCGGTAATTTAGTTGAGGCGCGAGCTCTAGTAATTGGTCCAAGATGTATAGCAGCAGGGCTGTGGTTAAAATTGTATTGATGTCCTCATCATCCTCCCCTTCTTGAAATGAAGTCGCCCTTCACGGAAGTTCATCTTCCTCACCCAAATATGGCTTCAAATCTGCAATGTTAAAAGTGGACTAACCCCAAAATCTGCAAGAGCTCAAGTTTATATGCATTATCATTTACTTTCTCCAAGACCTTAAAGGGACCAGCAGACGTGGCATTAGCTTTGATTTATAAATCAGAAATCTATCCTACGCAAATGTAACCAAACAAGATCTCCGTGCAAACACAACATGTTTTCTACCCTTATCTCCAGAAGTTTATATTTAGCATTCATACGCCAATGTTTTCCTTAGTTAACTCATGCATTTTTAAAATCAATTCAGCACGTTTTAGCATCAAAATTAACTTCTCCAAGATGGAAGAGGCAACAAATCAATAGGTGACAGGTAGGAAACCATACACAACTTCAAAAGGGCACATCTTAGTAGTAGAATGCAATGAACGATTATAAGCAAATTCAATATGAGGCAAGCATTCCTCCCACATTTTCTTATTATTCTTAGAACAGCCCAAGCATAGTAGACAATGTTCTATTGACTACTTCTTTGTCCATCGCTTTGGGGGTGACAAGTAGTACTAAAAGCATTTAGTCCCCAACTTAGCCCATAAACATCTCCAAAAGTGGCTAAGAAATTTAGTATCACGATCTGAAACAATAGTATTTGGCACACCATGCAAGTTAATAATTTCACAAAGAACAAATCAGCAACATTGACATCATCATCGCTTTTATGACATGGTATAAAGTGTGCCATTTTGAGAATCTATCCACACAACAAATATGTTATCCTCCCTTCTTTGTTCTAGGTAAACCTAAAACAAAGTCCATAGATATATCCTTCCAAGGAACACTTGGTACAGTAAAGGCATATATAAACCATGAGGATTGAGTCATGACTTAGCTTTTTGACATGTAGTGCAATGAGCAATAAACGCTCAACATCCGGCCTCATCTTTGGCCAAAAGAAATTGTAGCAAGACGTCCCCTTCTTCACGCCAAAGTGTCCCATTAGTCCTCCCCATGCGCCTGCAACAACAAAAGACAACGGAGCTAGCTGGAATGCATAGCTTGTTAGCACGAAACAAATCCATCATTAACGACAAACTTGTTCCATGTTCTTCCTTCTTTACAACGCAATACATCTTTAAAATCAGATCATGCCATATTATTTTGATGGTCTCCAACCCAAATATTTTGAAGTCAAGTTGTGAAAGCATAGTATAAAGACAATGCATCCGAATAACATTTTCTTTACCCTTCTTGTTTTAATGACATAAGGGAAAGTCTCAATGAATTCAACCCATTTAGCATGTTCCATTCATTTAGCTTGACTTTAATATGTTTCAAAGATTCATGATCGAATGTATAACAAATTTTTGGGCCATAAATAATGTTGCCATGTTTCTAAAGTCCAACAAGAGCATATAATTTTTATCATAAGTAGAGTAATTCAACAGGCCCACTCAATTTTTCGTAAAAGTATGCAAAGGTTTGTATCTTGTAATAACACACCTCCTAATCCAATTCCACTAGCATCACATTCAAGCTCAAAAGTCTTATTAAAATCGAAGTTGGAGTAAAGGAGCATGTGTCAACTTATCTTTCAATACCGGAAGGCTTTTCCGCGGTACCCCAAACAAAAGGCACATCCTTCTTTGTAAGCTCATTGAGAGGGCAGCAATGGGGAAATCCCACAAAACGCCTATAGAAACCAGCAGGAAGGAAACTCCTCACTTGGTGACCGCTTTGGGGCCCGCCAACCTCAATAGCTTCAATCTTGGCTTTATCAACTTCAATTCCCTTGGGAGTAACAACAAGCCAAAAAGATACTTTTAAAGGTACTTCCAAGGTTACCAAACAAACGGCATCACGAGCATTAAAACAGCACGAATGTTCCAAATGTTCTTCCAAAGATTTGCTATAAATCAAGATATCATCAAAATAGACTACCAAAATCGCCCAATGAAAGCAGAAACTTCGCTCATTAATCTCATGAAAGTACTAGGCATTAGTTAACCCAAAAGGCATGACTAACCACCATATAATCCAAACTTAGTTTTAAATGTTGTTTTCCATTCATCTCCCAATTTCATACAATTTGATGGTATCCACTACGCAAATCAATTTTGAGAATATTGTAGAGCCACCAATTCATCAAGCATATCATCTAGCCTAGGAATAGGGTGAATAACGGTATATTATTAATGCCCTACAATCAACACACAACGTGATGTACCATCCTTTTTCGCACTAAAATAATAGGAAAAGACAAGGACTAAGGGATTCCAAGATATAACCTTTGTCGAGCAGCCCCGATTTAATAACTCCCGCCCTCCGGATTGGTACCGATGGGCACTTTAAATGATGCACCGAAAAGTCAATTTGATGCTCAACCTAATAGGTGGTAACCTGGCACGCCTTGTGGAAAGACGCCAAAACTCCCCGCAAATGTTAGTGAAGAGGGGCAAAGAGGAAGGCACGCCCTCAATGAAAATAATGCCTCTTTGCACAAAAAAGCAAAAGATTTGCTAAAATCTAGCTCATCAATATCAGAATGGCAAAAACATGCACTTTTAATTTAATTTTAAACAACACTAGATGGTTTACTATTAGGTTCATATGGCTCAAATTTTTTCCACAATCTGATTTTCACTCTTATTTTTCTCCTGTTTGCTTTATTAGCTCTATTAATATCATCTTTCAAAATGGACCTGGAGTCATAGGAAGCAAAAATATTTTTATCCTTATGAACAAGAGATCATTGTTTCTACCATGGTTACAGAATTTTATCAAATTGCCATGGTCACAAGTAATAAGGAACATGTTGATAGGTACCACATCACAATCAACATAATCAGTATGTAGAGATACTAAATGCACCAAACAAAGACTTTACCTTAACCTTGCCGGTTGTTGAACCATTGGATGTAGTAAGGATGTGGATGTGGTCTGTGGTGAGAGATAGCTTCCACCATCTCCATGCTAGCCGTTGTTCGCCCCATCTATGAACGAATAGAACGCTCTTCACAACCCCTTTGTATGGAACAAATTATGCCTCGATTTGCTCATTTTGTAACCTCACACCAAAACACGTTGAGCAACTAAACATTCATACCCAAAGATCTTCAGAGCCATGTATTGTGTCTCATGATCGAATCATCTCCACCGTGTTCCTCATGTGTAATAAGAGCCAAAGTCCCTCATCATAGTCACTAGCGGACTCATACCCACCATCCCGTAGCAATCATCACCGGAATTTGCATTCTCCAAAATGTCCTCTTCCCAACGACCAAATAATATCACTTGTGGCCCTTGACCCATGGAAGGGAGCTCGCAGGTCGTGTGTTTTGGGATAGTGGTGGGGCTCGCTTTTTTATCACGTTGAGGTGGCACCCAAGGAGGTGATGGGCAAAGGAAGTAGATGACAGGGTGTCCATGATGAAGGTCCAAAGAAAAGTTAGTTGGCCCCAATGCCCGGCCATCCTGACTTCACGCTCAGCTTTACAAGCAAGATGGAATAAAAGAGTGATATTATTATAACCTTATAGTCTAGAATGGTCTGAATATTCTATTTAATCCACCCGAAAACGCAAGCATAGCTTCATTCTCTCAACAATACCACATCTAATCAAGCCCTTTTGTAATTCCCATAATATTCTTCGAATTTTTATTTGTCTTAAGCGCTGAATTTTGAAGTAATCCACGTTGATAATATGGTGGAACCCAACGAGACGATAGCAGTTTTCAAAAGCCCAAGATGGAACAGATATAACCAATGTTCCATTCACCAAACACATGCAAAGTTAAAGCACAAAAAAAAGAACACGCCTCTCCTGGATATTGTAAACATGTAAATGTTGTTTTTAACCCCAAGTTAAAATATATCGAAACATTCACCCTCAAATGGTGGAATATTCAATTTCACTTAGGAGATGGTCATGATCTCGACTGAGGGGGCCCCAAATTGCCATTATTTGCATGTGGACAACTGGGTGGTGTGGTTCACGAGGGTCGGTTGATCAACCTCATCCTCGAATCTCCCACATAATCATTCCCCCAAAGAAGCACAAGAGGAGCCAAAGAAGCACCAAGAGAGGCGCACCGATTTTGTCCCGCTCAATCAGCCGGCCCATAACGACGAAGGGGCGAGTTATTGTCGCGAGGTGCGATAGGTGCAGCCGGTGGTTGTGGAAAACCGAGCAATTCATCAAACTTTATCGTTTTTTCAAACGCCTTCCAATGCTCTATCTTCTCCATGGCCTCGCCAAATTGTTAGACATCTTGCACCGTCCAATCATCATTTGCTGAAACTTATCATGTACGGCCAGTTCTCCCAATCGCCCATCGGCGGATCCCCCCATGGAGCAATAGAAACACACAAGAATATGATCCTTTCATACTAGAAGTGGTGGTGGTGGGGTGGAAAAACAACCCAAGCAAATCTCAAATTTTACCTTTACCCAAAGAAAAGGGTGGTGATCCAAGCAGAAGTCAAAACTCAAAGCTTGATAGAATTGTGGAGAATCAAACCAATTATGTGGAGCGGGAAGGCTTATAATACGAGCAAAAAAAATGGTCGAATAATCAATTGAAAGATGCAATGTTGAATAAACGCCAACGACGGTACGGGTTGGTCCTAGGCTAGACCGACTAGAGACGGAGCCAGAACACTAATGAGGTCAAAGATAGCACAACTAGCATAAGAAGGATGCAAGTAGCTCGAAAGAAGATATAAGGAAGATCACAATGGTAGGAAGATAATGATGAAAACAACTACCAAGCGAATAAACAATTTCTTCCAACTTTCCACTTGAAAAGTTTGAGCCAACCCGATAAATTTTCAAAGAATGCTATAACTCAAGCTTCCTAAAAAGAATCACCAATTTGATAGAGGCAAAGGTGTCCCCTTCGATGAGATGGGGATTTCGCGGGAAGTCGACTTTGACGATCCGACACGAACGGGGACGCCCCTTTAGCAATCGCTAAACCAACTCCAGAGGTTATTGACCACGCCGAGCACGATCAACTCCACCAAGGGTCTTTTAGCAAACGAAGAACAAGCAAGAAACCGAGATTGCAACTGATATTGAATATAAGATGAAAGCTTTATTGATCAAGGTGGGGTTCGGGACGCTTTGTCCGGTCTGAACACAAACGGCACGCGGGTTGCAGCTATGGTAACTTTTGATCTAAACAAAACCAAGTCTAAACGGTGCCCTAATATATATTGGAGGAAGAGGGGGAATTTCGTGGCCCTTGGTGGAGGGGTCCAAACTAACCCATCTCTTGTTTCCCCCACATACGGACTCTAAAATAGCCTATACTAATGTATTTCGAAATTACATGGGCTGGCCCAATAATAAGGTGACGAAGACCTAGAATAGCCTATACTAATATTATGAAGTGGCATCTTGTATATTTCGTCCAAGGCTTCATGCACCTTATGGTGGCTTCAAAGTCCAAATCATCACTTGTAACTCCGCTTTGATCCTCTGATGCCATCAACTCCATGTGTGTTCTTGCTCCAATGTTCATCCTTCCCGCTAGGCCCTTCATTTGTAAGCAAAACAAATGTATCCAATTTAGGCACATCATATTCTCATGAAATTAGAATCATTACCAAGAAACCAAAGACCGGTAATTTAGTTGGGCGAGCTCAGTAATTGGTCCGGTTATAGCAAAGGGGGTGTAAAATGGTATTGATGTCCTCATCATCCTCCCTTCTTGAAATGAAGTCGCCCCGGAAGTTCATCTTCCTCACCCAAATATGGCTTCAAATCTGCAATGTTAAAAGTGGGACTAACCCCAAAATCTGCAGCCAAGTTTATATGCATTATCATTTACTTTCTCCAACACTTAAAGGGACCAGAAAGACGGGATTACTTTGATTTATGCAAATCAGAAATCATTCCAAATGTAACCAAACAAGATTCCTGCAACACAACATGTTTTCTACCCTTATTCCAAAGTTTATATTTAGCATTCATACGCCAATGTTTTCCTTAGTTAACTCATGCATTTTTAAAATCAATTCAGCACGTTTTAGCATCAAAATTAACCTTCTCCAAGATGGAAGAGGCAATAAATCAATAGGTCACGAGGTAGGAAACCATACACAATTTCAAAAGGGCACATCTTAGTAGTAGAATGCAATGAACGATTATAAGCAAATTCAATATGAGGCAAGCATTCTTCCCCATTTTCTTATTATTCTTCAAAACAGCCCTAAGCATAGTAGACAATGTTCTATTGACTACTCAGTTTGTCCATCACTTGGGGTGACAAGTAGTACTAAAAAGTAGTTTAGTCCCCAACTTAGCCCATAAACATCTCCAAAAGTGGCTAAGAAATTTAGTATCACGATCTAAACAATAGTATTTGGCACACCATGCAAGTTAATAATTTCAATGAAAGAACAAATCAGCAACATTAAAAAGATCATCGCTTTATGACATGGTATAAAGTGTGCCATTTTAGAATCTATCCACGACAACAAATATGTTATCCTCCCTTCTTTGTTCGAGGTAAACCTAAACAAAGTCCATAGATATATCCTCCCAAGGAACACTAGTACAGTGCAAAGGCATATATAAACCATGAGGATTGAGTCGACTTAGCTTTTTGACATGTAGTGCAATGAGCAACAAAACGCCAACATCCCGCCTCATCTTTGGCCAAAAGAAATGTAGCTAGTATATCCTCCTTCTTCACGCCAAAGTGTCCCATTAGTCCTCCTCCATGCGCCTCGAACAACAAAAGACTAACGGAGCTAGCTGGAATGCATAGCTTGTTAGAACGAAACAAATCCATCATTAATGATTAACTTGTTCCATGTTCTACCTTCTTACAATTCTGCAATACATCTTTAAAATCAGCATCATGCACATATTGATCTTTGATGGTCTCCAAACCAAATATTTTGAAGTCAAGTTGTGAAAGCATAGTATAGCTATTAGACAATGCATCAGAATAACATTTTCTTTACCCTTCTTGTGTTTAATGACATAAGGAAAGTCTCAATGAATTCAACCCATTTAGCATGTCTACGATTCAGTTTAGCTTGACTTTTAATATGTTTCAAAGATTCATGATCGAATGTATAACAAATTTTTAGGCCATAAATAATGTTGCCATGTTTCTAAAGTCCAACAAGAGCATATAATTCTTTATCATAAGTAGAATAATTCAGACTAGGCCCACTCAATTTTTCGTAAGTATGCAACAGTTTGCCATCTTGTAATAACACACCTCCTAATCCAATTCCACTAGCATCACATTCAAGCTCAAAAGTCTTATTAAAATCAGGAAGTTGGAGTAAAGGAGCATGTGTCAACTTAGCTTCAATACCGTGAAGGCTTCTTCCCGATGGTACCCCAAACAAAAGGCACATCCTTCTTTGTAAGCTCTTGAGAGGTGCAGAATGGTGCTGAAATCTCACAAACGCCTATAGAAACCAGCGAGGCCAAGGAAACTCCTCACTTGTGTGACTGCTTTGGCATGGCCAACTCTCAATAGCTTCAATCTTGGCTTTATCAACTTCAATTCGTGGAGTAACAACATAGCTAAGAAAAGATACTCGGTGCAAAAGGTGCACTTCCAAGGTTACCAAACAAACGGCATCACGAGAGCATTAAAAAGACGAAATGTTCCAAATGTTCTTCCAAAGATTTGCTATAAATCAAGATATCATCAAAATAAACTACCACAAATCGTCCAATGAAAGCACGAAACTTCGCTCATTAATCTCATGAAAGTACTAGGTGCATTAGTTAACCCAAAAGGCATGACCAACCACCATATAATCCAAACTTAGTTTTAAATGCTGTTTTCCATTCATCTCCCAATTTCATACGAATTTGATGGTATCCACTACCAAATCAACTTTGGAGAATATTGTAGAGCCACTATTCATCAAGCATATCATCTAGCCTAGGAATAGGGTGGATAACTAATAGTAATATTATTAATGCCTCTACAATCAACACAATACGGACGTACCATCCTTTTTCGCACTAGAATAATAGGAACAGACAAGGACTAAGGGATTCGCGATATAACCTTTGTCGAGCAGCCTCGATTGACGATAATCTCCTTCGCTCTCCGGATTGGACTGGTGACGTTGGTAAGATGCACCGGAATTAAGTCAATTTGATGCTCAATCCTCAATAGGTGGTAATCCTGGCACGCCTTGTGGAAAGACGCCAATCCCGCAAAATGTTAGTGAAGAGGGCAAAGAGGAAGGCACGCCCTCGAATGAAAATAATGCCTCTTTGCACACAAAAGCATAGCAAAAGATTTGCTAAAATCTAACTCATCAATATCAGATGTGGCAAGTAAACATGCACTTTTCAATTTAATTTCGTAACAGAGATGGTTTATTAATTAGGCTTCATGTGTCGTCAAATTCTTTTGCCACAATCTGATTTTCACTCTTATTTTTCTCCTGTTTGCTTTATTAGCTCTATTAATATCATCTTTCAAATGGACTCAGGAGTCATAGGAAGCAAAGTAATATTTTTATCCTTATGAACAAGAGTATACCGATTGTTTCTACCATGGTGATGAATTTTATCAAATTGCCATGGTCTACCAAGTAACAAGGAACATGCTTGCATAGGTACCACATCACAATCAACATAATCAGATATGTAGAGATACTAAAATGCACACTAACAAAGACGTGTTACCTTAACCTTGCCGCGTTGTTGAACCATTGGATGGTAAGGATGTGGATGTGGTCTTGTGGTGAGAGATAGCTTCCACCATCTCCATGCTAGCCGTTGTTGCAGCCCTCCATCTATGATGACGCTTAGAACGCCCTTCACAACTCCTTTGTATGGAACAAATTATGCCTCGATTTTGCTCAGCTTGTGTAACTCGCACACCAAAACACGTTGAGCAACTAAACATTCATACCGCCAAGATCTTCAAGAGCCATGTATTGTGTCTCATGATCGTAATCATCTCCACCGTGTTCCTCATGTGTAATAAGAGCCAAAGTCTCCTCATCATAGTCACTAGCGGACTCATACCCACCATCCTCCTGAGCAATCATCACACGCTGAGATTTGCATTCTTCCAAAATGTCCTCTTCCCTTACAACGATTTCAAATAATATCACTTGTGGCCCTGCTGACGCGGAAGAAGAGCCTCAGGTGCCCAAGCAGTGTGCTCTTGGCAGATAGGTGGTTGTGCCGCTTTCTTGTATCACGGTTGGAGGTGGCACCGGGAGGTGATGGTGCGGAAGTAGATGATGCACGGTGTCCATGATGAAGGTCAAGCGAAAAGTTAGTGCCGCCAATGCCCCGATCCTACACTTCACGCTCAGCTTTACAAGCAAGATGGAATAAACGAGTGATATTATTATAATCCTTATAGTCTAGAATGGTCTCAATCTCTATTTAATCCACCCGTAAAACGCAAGCATAGCTTCATTCTCCTCAACAATACCACATCTAATCAAGCCGCTTTGTAATTCCCGATAATATTCTTCACAGAATTTTTCCTTGTCTTAAGCGGCAATTTTGAAGTAATTCACGTTGATAATATGGTGGAACCCAACGAGACGCATAGCAGTTTTCAAAGCAGCCCAAGTAATGGAACAGGATATAATCTACAATGTTCGACCACCAAACACATGCAAAGCTAGTGAAAGCACAAACACAGCAGAACACGCCTCCTCGTGATATTGTAAACATGTAAATCGTTGTTCAGTTTCTAACTCCCAAGTAAGATATATATCAGAACATATCTACCCTCAAATGGTGGAATATTCAATTTCAGTTTAGGGAGATGGTCATGATCTCGACGAGGGGAGCCCTACATTGCCATTATTTGCATGTGGACGACTGTGGTTGTGGTGCCGTGGTTGCACGAGTTCGATGTTGATCAACCTCCTCCTCGAATCTCCCACATAATCATCCTCCTCGTACCAGAAGAAGTAGTAGGAGCCAAAGAAGCACCAACAAAGAGTAGCATGCACCAGAATTTTGTCCTGCTCAAAGGAAACACGAGCCTGGCCCATACCGATTCGGAAGGGGCGAAGTTGTTGTCGCGGAGGTGCGATAGGTACCGGCGTGGTTGTGGAAAACGCGAGCAATTCATCAAACTTGCTATCAAGCTTTGTTTCAAAGTCTTCAATGCCATCTATCTTTCCATGGCCTCACAAATCTGTTACCACATCTTGCACCGTCCAATCATCATTTCTTAAACTTATCATGTAGCTGTTTGTTTGTCGTTCTCCAATCGCCTCATCGCCTTGTTCCTGCCATGGTTAGCGCAATAGAAACACACAAGAATATGATCCCAGACTACTAGGAAGTGGTGGTGGTGGTGGTGGATACACAACCGGAAGCAAATCTCAAATTCTTACCAGTCTACCAAAGAAGAGGTGGTGATCGCAAACCGCTAGAAGTCAAACTCTCAAAGCTTGGCTATAGCGACATTGTGGAGAATCAAACGCACGACGAGATGTATTGGAGCTGAAGGCTTATAATATGGTAGCAAAAGGGTCAAGAATAATCAAATCGAGATGCAAAGTTGAATAAACGTCAACGACTGATCAGGTTGGTCCTAGGCTAGACCGCATAGAGACGCGAGCCAGAACACTAACAAAATCACGGCCTGCACGAAACAAAGGAAAAGCACACTCGAATTTTTTTTCTCTTTTTTTTTCCGCGCTTTTTTTTGCTCTTTTTTTTTTTTTGCGAAAAATCACTATAATGGCGAGTGTCTCAAAACTCTTCCTGTGTTAAACGACAGATGGGCACGTAAATTTTTCGACCAAATTTTTTTGATCGCCTGACCCAAAAACTGAAACGGTCAAAAAACTTTCTATAACGGCGATCGCTCAATACGCTTAGAAACACCTAAAATAGGATAGCCGTAAAATTTTTATCCCGCATGCTTTTGAAAATTTTGCCTAAACGAGGGTGGTTTCTGACTTTTTTTTGAAACCAACCTTCTACGGACGCAAAGATTGCTGAATCAAACCTACTCGCATAAGGAAACACGAATCGAAACTAGATGGATCCCAAAACAAACCTAATATGCAAGGACTCGATTGGTGATGATATATGGCATGTGGTGGTATATGGATACGGATTCAAGCGGTAGGAAAGCGGCGGCGTGACAACTTATGACCGTAACTCAAACTCTAAAAGACTAGACTCTAAGACCAGAACTAGACACACGATGCAACCGCAAATTCAACAATGCAAAACGTAAAAGATTATGCAAAGGCTCGATGGTTCGGATAGGATGAACTAACCCTAATTTTTTTAGCTTTTTCGGACTATAGGTATGAAGATGACTCGATCTAAACTACTAAATCGTAAAATCTCACCGAGCAACCCGAAACTGATACCACTTGATAGAGGCAAAGGTGTCCCGCCTTTCGATGAGATGGTGGATTTCGCCTGGAAGTCGACTTTGACGATCCGACTATTAACGGCGAGGACGCCGCGCTTAGCAATCGCTAAACCAACTCCGAGAGGTTATTGACCACGCCGAGCACGCATCAACCGACCACGAGGGTCTGCTTCCGCGAGCAAACGAAGAACAAGCAAGAAACTGAGATTGCAACTGATATTGCGAATATAAGATGAAAGCTTTATTGATCAAGGTGGGGTTCTGTGACGCTTTGTCCGGTCGCTGAACACAAACGGCACGCGGTTGCAGCTATGGCTAACTTTTGATCTAAACAAAACCCAAGTCTAAACGGTGCCCTAAGGGCTGTATATATGGAGGAAGAGGGGTGAATTTCGTGGCCCTTGGTGGAGGGGTCCAAACTAACCCTATCTCTTGTTTCTCCACACATACGACTCTAAAAATAGCCTATACTAATGTATTTCGAAATTACATGGCCTGGCCAATAATAAGGTGACGGAAGCACCTAGAATAGCCTATGGACTAATATTATGAAGTGGCATCTTGTATATTTCGTCCAAGGCTTCATGCACTCCTTATGGTGGCTTCAAAGTCCTGAAATCATCACTTGTAACTCCGCTTCTTGATCCCCTTGCATGCCATCAACTCCATGTGTGTTCTTGCTCCAATGTTCATCCTTCTCCAAGCTAGGCCCTTCATTTGTAAGCAAAACAAATGTATCCAATTTAGGCAAGATCATATTCTCATGAACATTAGAATCATTACCAAGAAACGAAAGTACCGTAATTTAGTTGGCGGCATGAGCTCTAGTAATTGGTCCAAGATGTATAGCAGCAGGGCTGTGGGTGTAACAATGGTATTGATGTCCTCATCATTCCGAAGTTGATAGAGGAGTCAAAGAATTCTAAAATCGGCCTCAAAATTGGAACAAGTCTGTATTCACTAACTTCGAGAGGGCAAAAAGACCTATTTAGAAGCCGATTTTGAGGTGTCAATAATGAGCTAGCTTCTGCAACTATTTAGATGCGCTCGTTGCTAGCTTCAATTTGAGTACTCACGAGCCAAAACGGACTTCGATGAGGAAGATACACCTGCTTTATCGAATGACAGGCAAAACATGATTCCAATCCGAATTCGTGTACGAGATTGATTCTAGATAGATCCGTTTTTCTCTCTTTTTTTCTCACACTGTTTTTCTTTTTCTTTCTTTTTCTTTTTTTCTTTCCTTTTTCTCCTTTTTCTCTCTTTTTTCTCCTCTTCCAAGACAAACTAGATAAGATGCAGATTGACTGCACTTAAGATGTGAATGACCACAACTATGATTATGACAATGAACAATAAGAGCACGTGGTGGAAATTAATAGATGGGCTGGTGGACAGCGAAGGGATAATGATGCAGCAAGCGTGTGACTAACGTGAATGTAACTCAAACTCAAAGGAACTAGACACTAAGACCAGCAATCGACACACGATGCAACCGATAATTCAACTATGCAAGCAACAAATAGAAAATTGCAAAGGCTGATCGGCTTGGATAAAGGATAATAGATCTTTTTTTTGTGGCTTTCTGGATTATAGGTATGAATGATGAGACAAACTATGAAAAACGAAATCTCAAAAAACCAAAACCGATACCACTTGATA
>JAHHZJ010006245.1:0-14441 GCA_021437245.1 Aegilops speltoides | reverse complement strand
GCTTAGTGATCTCCCCAAACTATCGAATCTTTCATTCCAACATATACTCATAAGTAATCTCGGTCCCACCGATTCCATAAACTCACCACACCGAGATGAACCATTCACCATATAGCCAAACCCTAGTAATTTCGGATTTTCCGATTCCAAACTCGTCTCACCGAAACTAGTGTTGCTAACCTTCAGAACCTTCAGAATCATATCGGTGTCACCGAGATGATAAAGTCGGTCCCACCGAGAATGGCAAACCCTAGTCTTTGGAAGAATCGGACTAACCGAGATTGTATTTTCGTCCCACCAAAATCCCAACGCTCACAAGATTTGAACTTTCGGTCTCACCGAGTTGTCAACTTCGGTCCCACCGAGATTGGTCAAATGTGTGTAACGTTGGATTTTTGTGGAGGCTATAAATACCCTCCACCTCCTCTTCATTCGTGGAGAGGCCATCGAAAGAACTACCACTCCTACCTTACATTTCGAGAAGAAAACTACCTACCCTTGTGTTGAGATCAAGTTGCTCCACCCCACCATATGAAACTTGATTTCTAGCCTTCCCAAGTTGCTTTCCACTCAATCCTTTCTTCCACCACAGCCAAATCAGGAGGAGAGTTGAGTGTTGGGGAGATTATCATTTAAGCACAAGAGCAAGGAGTTCATCATCACCAACACCATCTATTACCTTTGGAGGGTGGTGCCTCCTAGATTGGTTAGGTGTCGCTTGGGAGCCTCCAAAGATGTGGAGTTGAACCAAGAAGTTTGTAAGGGCAAGGAGATCGCCACTGTGAAGATCTACCCCAGTAAGGCTAGTCCTCCGTTGGGAAGCCATGATGGCATAGACAAGGTTGCTTCTTCGTGGACCCTTCGTGGGTGGAGCCTCCGTGGACTCTCGCATTGCACTTCCGTGGGTTGAAGTCTCCATCAACGTGATTGACGATAGCACCACCTATCGGAACCACAGAAAAATTCCATGTCTCCAAACTGCGCTTGCTCTTCTCCACCTCTATTTACTACATGTGCAATTTACTTTCGCCCATAACTCTAGAATTGCATTGTAGGGTGATACTTGACTTGGTCATCATTGTGAACTTGCAAAACTTGTCCTAATCAAAAGGCTAAACTTTAAATTGTCAAGTAGTCTAATCACCCCCTCTAGACATACTTCCGATCCTACAATTGGTATCGAGCTTTGGTCTCCATTGGATTGGTTTCCATTGCATTGATTCCATAAGCTTGGTTTCACAACCTAGGAGAGGTATGGCGTTAGTGAGGGTAATTTTTTAGAGGTCCCCTTTGATGGTTCAAATTTTGCTAGTTGGAAGCAAAAATGAAAATGTATTCTTGGACATAACCCCGCCAAGATGGGGCATTATTTGTGTTGGCTTGCAAGGTGAGTTCTTCGAGGAAGGAAAGTTCCGGATCGCGGGGCCACACGGATGAGTTATGGATGTTAGTAACAATGCTCGCTTGTGACATTCTTTCAATGCTTTGTGTCCCGAGGAGTTCAACAAGATCAGCCGCCTTGAGAATGCAAAAGAGATTTGGGATACTTTGGTCAAATGCACGAAGGTACCGAGTCCGTGAAGGAATCAAAGCTAGATGTTCTTCAAGGTCAACTTGACAAGTTCAAGATGAAGGAAGGTGAAGGAGTCCAAATGTACTTCTAGGCTTGCTCTCATCACAAATGAGATTGCCTTAGGAAGCAAGAAATGACCAATCGATTCATCATCAAGAAGATTCTTTGAGCTTTGGATGGAAAGTATGACACCGGCACTTTGATCCAAATGATGCCAAACTACAAGAATCCCCACCAAGTCATTGGAAGGAATTGTTGCTCATGAGATGACACTTAAAGAAAGGAAGAGCTTCAACAAGTCAAGTGGTGCTTACAAAGCTACGTGGAAGCTCCCACAACCTCAAGTGACAAGCTGGTTTCCAATGAAGAGATAAGCCTAATGGTGAAGAACTTCAACAAATTCTACAAGAGTAGAAGCAAGGAAAGAAGCTCAAAGTCTAGATCATATGATGAAAAGAGATCTTCTAGTCGGATCGAAATCCATAATTGTGGAAGACCCCGACACTACTCAAATGAGTGTTCGATCCCACAAGAGAAGAGAAGAATTCCAAGAAGAAGAAGCTCAAGAGAAGAGTCACCCTAAAGAGAGAAGGAGAGAGATGATCGTTATGAACGAAGATCCTCCTGAGAAGCAAGGATTCAAAGGAAAGACAAGTCATCAAGGAGCTACACAAGAAGAAAAACATCAAGCTCATGTTGGGAATGGGTCTTCCGCTCCAAATCACTCCAAAGAAGCTATCACTCCAACTCCGAATACCAAGATGAAGGTGTTGCCGGCTTGCTCCGATCCTCCAACTTCCAACCCTATGACATATTTGATTCACCAAATGAGGGAATTGAAGATGCTTCATGGCTAAAGGCCCCAAGGTATCACACCCCGAATTCATTGACTTTGATAGTGATGAGGATGACTTGCTTGGTGAAATGAGCTTTTACATGACAAATCTAGTGAGCTTAGTAATGATGAACATGCTAGTAGTCTTTATAGTCGAGAAGAGTCGAATGACAATGCTATGAAGGAGATTGAGGCCTAACTAAAGAACTAAACACTCTTAAGTTAGCTCATGAAACAACTCAAGAAGATCATAGAGAGCTCCTAAGATCTCATGAGAAGCTCGCCAGAAGCTCAATCTAGAGCAAGAACATGAGTTTCTAAAAGCTATCAATGACGATCTTCGAAAAGAAGAGTTCTTCATATCTTGCCAAAACCTTCTCTTGTCTAATTTCTTGCCACCTATTAAAACTAAGCATGACAAGCATAAGAAAAATTCTTCATCTAGTAGTAACAATAATCATGCTAAATCCAATTTCTTCTAGTAATTCTCTTGATTCCACTAACAATGTTTCGCCAAGTTACACTTGAGCAAGAAAATAGTTTATTGAAGGGATTATAGAGAAAGGTGTTCCAAGAGCCTTGCCGAAGCAAGAACTTTGAGGAAATTGTTCGCAAGCAAGGAAGGCAACCGAAGAATCAAGGAATTGGTTTTGAGCAAAGTTCAACGCCGAGGGTGTTGAATGGGAAGAAGGTCAATATCCCACTCCAAAGTTTGTTTCTCAAAAGGAGAAGTATGATCCTATTTCTTCCAAATGTGGAACAAGCTCAAGATGACCTTCCACCACAAGACCACAAGCTAAAAGGCAAGGACAAGCTTCAAGAGGAGATTGATGCATTCATTAAGCACCCAAGGCCATGGTCAAGGGGTTCCCAAGGAAAACTTCAAGTTCTACTTCACAAGCTCAACTATTACCCCAAGGATTCCCATCAAGATGGGGATCCCAAGAAGAAGAACTAGAGAGTTCTTGAGGGTGTCCGCCAACATACTTCACTCACATTCATTTTGGCAAGAACTTGTGCAATCAACTTCCACATCTTGCACTAGTTCATGGAGTCACAAACCCTCTTGTTGGTAAGTCAAGGGACAAGGTAATCATTGCTTTCATGGACATCATCTATTTGTACTTCAATCTATGTCCATGGATATCCTTGTTTGTTCCTTGGGACTAACCCATGTAGGTATTGAAAGTGCCCGAATCCAAAGGATTGCTCCCAACTCTTGATGATCTTCATCAACATTGAGCATCCACATCTTCAACATCTACATGAAGTCTTCACGACAACCCAAGGTTATTTGAACCCTTTAAAATTCCACATGGGGAGCCTTTTCAAAGATATGAGCTAAAGCATCTTCAAATGATGTGAACACATTAATGTTTTTTAAAAGTGGTAACCCCACTTGTGTTAAACGATGAGTATGACCTATGATCAAATGTTCTCATTTGACTCCTAAGTCAATATACTCATATATAGATGACCTAGTCATCGCCAAATTGTGGCTAGTTGTTAGAGTTTTGTTTGTCATTTACAATATTTCATTTGCTATCTTATTGTGTGAGCATGTTGATGCATAATTTTATCCATTCGAGGACATCCATTTGTTGCTTTGGTCTTTGGATTTTTTCTTTTTAAAATGGATGGACAAGAATGCCTAAGTTCCTCCCCTAGCTATCTATGCTTTGTCTCAAACTCTATTCATGCTTATATCACAAACTTTGATCAAGTTTTTTAGAGACCGAGGAGGAGCACCGAGCCACCGATCCCAAAAAGCTTAAATTCCAAAACCTTTAAGTACTTTCCAAACCAATCTACTCAAATCGGATGCACCGAAATCACTTGATTGATCTAGGTTTTCACCGGAAACCGAAGGTTAAATTTCGGGCGGGATGGGTGAGTAATCGCCATAAACCATCTTGCCACCGAAGTTTTAACTCGGTCCCCACCGACACCAAGGGTATATATACCAGGGCAAGGCGCTGATTATTCCTTCAAAACGCCTCGCCTCAAACCCTTAGTCGCCGCCGTGGTCTCCGGATCGCCTCCGCCCGTCAGGCCACCTGGCCCGGGTCTCCGCGCCCCTCAATCTCATCGCATTGCAGCCAGAGAGAAACTCCACCAAGTTAGGGTGAGTTTCATCCTCTGGCTTCAACCCCGATTCAATGCACGATTGGTTTGCCTAGCTTTTTGCCATGTTTGAAATCTTCCTATCCAGAGATTAGTTCTTAGAACGAAATTCGAGTGAAAATTTTAGGGTTAGGTTTCCCCAACACATCTTTGAGGACCGATTCTACATTCTTGGATCGACGACGGCCTTCCGCCATTGATCGCACCTTTCGTCCAACGAGTTGGCAAATTTAAGACCAAATGAGGATTTAGTGAAACCCTAGTGTTCTTGGCTAGAAAAACCCATTTCTTCCAACCAAAGTGGTGTGAAATTTCTCTTAGACACTTGGATTCAATTTAATTTTAGACTCCCGACCAAATGCATTCTCAGAAAACCTTAAAACTGAAATTTGAACTCCTTTTTTGCAAAATTTCTCTTTGAAACTCTTCTATTCCGCCTTATACCTATTCTATTCCCGGTTGTCACCATGTCCCGATGCAAGTGACAGCTAAAGGTCCGAATCACCAGCTTGAGATTCCAGGGGCACTAGTCCCGGCCAAGAATTTTTTCCGATGATGGTGAGAGGAGCACCCCAAGTGGTTTGCCTTCCCCACCGCCACTGGGCCTGAAGAAGAGAAATTCGATGAAGAGGACTACTTTTGTTGCCGAGGAAGAGATCACTTTAAACCTAAGAGGAAAGTGGTTGCCAAAGACTATCAAGGGCAACATACCAAGAAAGGCACCAAAGAAAGTGAAGAAGTCCATCACCAAGAAATTGAGCATGGAAGAGGAAACCCCAAAGAAATAAAGAAAACTTCCAAGAGGAAGAGGATAGTACATGATGAAGAGGATGATGATTCTGGAGGAGGAAGCACCCCAGCCCTCCCTAAGTCTGTTGATGGGAGATGCCATCAAGGCAGGCACCTACTAAGTCTAAGCCATCCCCAAAGAAAGGCAGCTCAAGCCAAGCCCGCCAAGCCCAAGAAAAAAAAGGAGAAATATTCCGCTTCAGAAGAAGAAGGAGGACAATGTGCCACCAAAATCGAAGATGAACGTTTTAAACCAAAACCCGCCACCCACAATGATTCTCATCCTCGAGCGAAAATATGAAGGAAAGGAAGGACAAAGGCTCGTGCTATGGAGGCAAGTTGATCCATATGCCACCGAGAAGGACAGTTGACTCAAGATTCCACACCGAGAGCAACAAGATTTCTATGAGATGTCCATGGACAAGAAGCCCATTGTTGTCGACACTAGATATGGACCGGGAATATATTGATAGTGAAGACAAGAGACTACTTCCCACATGTGCATGAGAGCTTCACCGCATGTGGTGTTGCGAGTTCTTGGGTCGGGTCGATAGCATGGAATGATGAGATGATCATGCGCTCTATGCCAAAAGACACTTCTATCCAGATGGCGAATTGTATGGAGATCAAGACCGTAGATTTCTTCAAGCTTGAAGAGTGGCAGACTGCTAAATGCTCCAAAGATCAAGAGATGATGATGTTGATGTCTATGGAATTCCCAAGAAAAATCATGAGTCAATGAAGAAATGTACAATGAGGTACCAAAAAAGATGTAGAGATATGGAAGCTCTGGATCGCTGTATCATCTTCTTGTGGTCTTCCAACCACTAACACATTCTCGAGGCATACCTTGATGCCCAAGTCCGAGATCATCGCATGATAAGAGGCTATTCTATCAACATGCCATATTCTAGATCAAGGCACCTTTCAAGGTGATGGACCCGATAGTAGAGACTATCAAGAGGAAAAAGGAACTTAAGAGGTCATGTGGGTTTTCCCGACATTCTGCTCATCAATGCCAAGTTTGGCACGGCACCTACTTGTTGGATAGACCCCACTTGCCACCGCAGCCCTAACATGAGGATAATGAAGTTGTGATGACCGAGGATGATCCCACATCCTTGAAGGTCAAGCTTGTCCAAGCGCCAAACAAGCCAAAGCTGAGAAGGAAGGAAGAAAGCAGCAAAGAAACCCAAGAGCGTTGGAGAACCTTGGCTACCCTGAGGATTGCCACCGGCCAAAGATAGTGCCTGGGAGAGTCTTGAGAGGAAGTTGAAGACAAGTTCCATGCTCGATGTCAAGTTTGATCAAGTGCAAGTCACCACAAAAGCTTGAGGCAGATATTGAGGAAGCCAAGAGGGAGAAGGCAGAGCTCATGAAGGAGATGGAAGGTGATTTGGTCCAGGATGATTATGAGCAGCCCGCTTCAGTTCCCACAAGACCCTGATCACTTGCTATTCCAAAGGATGTACCCTGTTACAAAGATCGCCACCCCCACCTCCACTGGCCCAGCCCAACCTCCGGTTCCACCCTCCAGCCCAGCATTCAGCCCTTTTAGACAGCTATCTCCACTCCATCAACCTGCATAGAGCCGCCAAGAGTCCCTAGTGACGCTTATTTATACCTTTCCTTTTGGTAACTTGTTGCCAAAGGGGAGAAATTTATAGATCATAGGACTTCGAGAGAGAGGTGCTCGCTTTCTTTCCTTTGGTTTTCTTTTGAGATACTTTTGAGTTTTCCGAGACATTTCATGGTTTGATACTACGTTGTTTACTTTGATGAGTGCTTGATCATACTATGCTTAATTTGTGCTTAATGCTTATCATATGCTATTCATATCTTGTATGATCATTTACTCATGTCTTGGTGATTGGGTGCATCTATTCATTCTTATCATTTTTGGGCCCCCAAAATTTTGGAAAAAGGGCCCCCCCAAAAAATTTGCATTTAAACCAAAAAAAAAAAAAAAAGGGGGGTTTTTTTTTTTTAAACTTGATTTATTTTGTTTTTTTTTTTTTGTTTAATTTTAAAAAAAAAAAGGGGAAAAAGGGGTTTTTTGGTTTTTAAAATAAAAAAATTAATTTTTTTAAAATTTTTCAAAGAAAAAAAAGGAAGGGTTAAAAAAACCCCCCAAAAAGCGGGGGAAAAAAATTTTTTGGAAAGGAAAATTTTAAAAGGGGGTTAGGAAAAATTTTAAAAGGTTAGGGAATTAAAAGGGTTTTTTTTCCCCAAAAATTTTCCCAACCTTTTTAAAACCAAAAAAGGCCCCCCCAATTCCAAAACCCAAAAATTTTTCCACCCAAATTCCCAAACCCAAATAATTTTTTTAAAACCCCCCCCCCCCCCCCAAAAAAAAAAAAAAAACCCCGGTTTGGAAAGGGCCCCAACCAAATTGGAAACCCCTTGGAAAACCCAAACCCCAAAATTTTTTTTCCCCCCAAAATTTAATTCCCCCTTTTTTTTCAAATTTGTAACCTTTTTTGGGGGGTTTAAAAACCTTTTTTTGGGGAAAAACCCCAAACCCCCCAAAAAAGGGGAAAAACCCACCCTTTTTTGGGAAAAACCCCCCTTGGGGATTTTCCCCCCCCTTTAAACCCTTTTTTCCCCCCAAAATTTTAAATTTTTTAAAAATTAAGGGAAAAAAGGGGGGAAATTACCAAAACCCGGGGGTTTCCCCAAAAATTTTCCGGGGGGGGGAAAAATTTAAAGGTTTTGGGGCCCCCAAAAATTTTGCCCCAAAAGGGGGGGTTTTCCGGAAATTTCTCCCCCCTTTTTTTGGGCAAAAAACCAAAAATTTTTTTTAAACCCTTTGGGGGGTTTTCCTCCCAAAAAATTTTTGGGAATTAATCCCCCAAAAAAATTCCCTTCCAAAAAAAAAAACCCGGTTTTTTTTTTTTCCCCCCAATTTAAACCTGGTTTTTTTTAAATTTAAAAGAATTCTTTTGGGGTTTGGGCCTTTTTTTGGCCCGGGTTTTTTCCTTCCCAAAAAATTTTTAAATTGGAAATTTTTCCCCTTTTTTCCCCCCCTTTTTTTAAAACCCCAAAAACCCTTTTTTTTCCCGCCGGGCCCTTTTTTTTGGGCCTTAAGGTTTCCCCCCTTTTTTGGGGGAAATTTCTTGGTTTTTTTTTTTCCCCCCCCTTTAGGCCCCGGGGGTTCCTTTTTCATTCCCCTTTTTTTCCCCATTACCCCTTTTTGGGGGCCCTTTTTTTTTGGGGGCCTTTACCCTTTTGGTTTGGGGCCCCTTTTTTTTTTTTTGGGCCCCCGGGTTTTGGGGTTTTTTTTTTTTTTAATTTTTTTTTGGGGCCGGGGGGCCGGGGTTTCCTCCCCCTTTTTAACCAGGCCCCTTTTCCTTGGAATTTTCCAAGGGTTTCCCCTTTTAAAAGGGCCCCAAACCCAAAAATTTTTTGGGTCCCGGGGGCCTTTTTTTGGCCCCCTTTGGGTTTAAAATTTTTTCCAAAAATTTTTTCCCCCTTTTTTTTTCGGGGGCCAGGGGAAACCCCTTTTTCCCTTTTTTGGAAAAAAGGGTTTAAAATCCTCCTTTTTAAAAAAGGGGAAAAATCCCCTTTTAAAAAAAACCCCTCCCAAAATTTTGGGGGGAAAAAAAAATTTTAAAAATTTTTTTAAAAAAATTTTAAATTTTAATTAAGGTTTTAAAAAAAGGTTAAAGTTTAAAAAATCCAAATTTAAAAATTTGGGAAACCCTTTTAAGGGGTTTCCGGCCCGCCAAAACCTGGGGGGAAAACCTTTTAAATAAAAAAGGGGGGAAAAAGGGGGGGGAAACCCTTAAAAAAACCCCCCTTGGAAAAACCCCCGGTTTGGTTTAAAAAAAATTTTTACTAATTAAACCAAAGGGAAAATTTTTAAAAAATTTTTCAAAATTAAAAAAATTTTTTTTGGGGGGAAACCGAGGGGAAAATTTCCCCAACCCGGGGGGGAAAAGGCCTTGAGGGGGGTTTTTGGGCCCCCCGGGGGCCGAAACCTTGAAAATTTTTAAAAACCGAAAAAGGGAAAAAAGGGGTTGGGGAAAAGGGGAAAGGAATTTTTTCCCGGGAAAAAAGCCCAAAAAAAGGTTGTTTGGGAAAAATGGATTCCCATTCCCCAAAAAAGGCCAAAAAAATTTTCCAAAAAAAAACCTTTAAAAATTTTTGCCCAATTTGGTTTTTAATTGGGAAAATTAAAAATTTAAAATTTGCCCTTAATTTCCCCTTAAAAAAATTTTTTAAAAAGTTGTTTAAAATTTTTGAAAAAAAATTTTTTTTAAAAACCCCAAAAAATTTAAAGGGTTTTTCCTTTTTAAAACTTAAAAATTTTAAAAAAAGGGGGTTCCCGGGAAAAAAAAAAAATTTTTTCCCAAAAAATTTTAAATATTTTTCCCCAAAACCAAACAAAACCCCAATTTTAAAAAAGGTTCCTTTAATGAATTTTGAAAAAGGGAAAAGGCCCTTTTAAAAAATTTGGCCCAAAAGGGGACCAAAAAAGCAAATTTTTTCCAAAAAAGGGAAAAAACCCCCCCCCTTTTGGTTTTCCCCTTTAAACCCAAATTTTTGGGGCCGGGGGGGGTTTTTTTAAAAAACCCCCTTTGGGAAAAAAAGGGGGGGCCCTTAAAACCCTTTAAACCCTTAAGGGTTTTCCCAAAAACCGGGAAAAAAGTTTTCCCAAAAAAGGGGAAAACCTTTGAAAACCCTTTTGGTTAAAAAGATTTTTTTCCAAACCTTTTGGGAATTTTAAAAAATTTTTTTTTTTTTTTAAAATTTCCCCCCCAAAAATTTTTTTTTTCCCCCTTTAAAAATTTTTTTTTTTGGGGGGCAAAAGGTTTTAAAAAAACCAAAAATTTTTAAAAAAATTTTCCCTTTTGGGAAAATTTTTTTGGGGGTTTTTTTTTAATTTGGGGCGGGAAAAAAAGAATTGGTTAAAAAAAAACCCCGGGGTTTTTTCCTTTTTCCCCCCCTTTTTTTTTGAACTTTGAAAAAGGGATTTTAATTTTTTCTTAAGTTTTTTTCCCTTTTGGGGTTTTTTTAGAACCCTTTAATTCCCCTTTAAAAATTTTTTTCTTTTAAAAAGGTTAAAATTGTTTTTCCAAGGTTTTTAAAACAAAAAATTTTTTTTTTTCCTTAAAAATTTTTAAAATTTTTGGTTGGGGGGAAGAAATTAACAAAAACCCCCAAAATAAAAAAAGGGGGGGGATTTAAAAACCCCCTTTTGGGGTTTGGGTTTTTTTTTTAAATTTTTTTTTGGGGAGGTTTTTTAAAAAAATTTTGTTTTTTCTTTGGTTCCCCTTTTTCCCCCTTTTTTTTTTTGGGGAAAAATTTTCCCCTTTTTCCGGGGCCCCGAGCTTTTTTAAAAAAAAATCAATTTAATTTGGGTTGGTTTTTTTTAACAAAACCCCCTTTTTTAAAAAAATTTGGGGTTTTTTGGGGGGAAAAAAAAATTTCCCCTTTTTCCTTTTGGGAAAATTTTTTTTTTTTCCCCGGCCCTTTTTTTTGTTTTTTTTCCTTTTTAATTTTTTCCTTCCCAAAATTTTTCCCGAAATTTTTGGTTTTTTTTTTTTTTGGGGGGTTCATTTTTTTTTCGGAATTTCTTTTTAAAAGGGGGTTTTTTTTGGGGTTTCCTTTTTAAAAAGGGGCCCCCCTTTTTTTTAATTTTTCCTTTTTGGTTTTTTTTTTTTTCTTCCCCTTTTTTCCCTTTTAAAAATTTTTTCCTTTTGGGGGGGTTTTTTTTTAAACCCGGTTGGGAATTCCCTTTCCTTTTTTTTAAAAAAATTTTCCCAAAGCCCCCCTTTTTTCCTTTTTTTCCCCTTTATAAAACCAAAATTGCCCAAAAAAAAAATTTTTTATTTTTTTTCCCTTTTTTAAAAAAATTTTTTAAAAAACCCTTTTTTCCCCTTTTTTTAAAAACTTTTTCCAACAAAAAAACAAAAACCCCCAACCCTTTAAATTCGGAAATTTCCCAAAGGGGAAAACCTTTTTTAAAAAAAATTTTTTTAAAAAAAGGGAAAAAAAAAAAATTTTTTTAAAAATTCCAATTTTCCCCAAAAGAAAGAGACCCATTCACCTACATGAGCTTGATGTTTTCTTCTTGTGTAGCTCCTTGATGACTTGTCTTTCCTCTCCAATCCTTGCTTCTCCGAGAGGATCTTCGCTCATAACGATCATCTTCCGCCCTTCTCTCTTTCCGAGGTGACTCATCTCTTGAGCTTTTCTTCTTGGAGATTCTTCTCATCTTTGTGGGAGCCGACACTCATTTGAGTAGTGTCCGGTCTTCCACAATTGTAGCAGTTCGATCACGACTAGAAGATCTCTTTTCATCATATGATCTAGACTTTGAGCTTTTCTTTGCCTCTATTCTTGTAGAATTTGTTGAAGTTCTCGACCATTAGGCTTATCTTTCATTGGAAACTAACTTGTCACTTGAGGTTGTGAGCATCACTTGTAGCTTTGTAAGCACCACTTGACTTGTTGTGAAGCTCTTCCTTATCCTTAAGTGTCATCTCATGAGCAACAATTCTTCCAATGACTTCGGTTGGTTTGAGATTCTTGTAGTTTGGCATCATTTGGATAAAAGTGCACACGGTGTCATACTTTCCATCCAAAGCTCGAGAATCTTCTTGATGATGAATCGGTCGGTCATTTCTTCGCTTCCTAAGCCGGAATCTCATTTGTGATGAGAGCAAGCCTAGAGTACATTTCAAGAATCCTTCACCATCCTTCATCTTGAACTTGTCAAGTTGACCTTGAAGAATGTCTAGCTTTGATTCCTTCACGACTCGGTACCTTCTGCAGCATTTCAACCAAAGTATCCCAAATCTCTTTTGCATTCTCAAGACGGCTGATTTTGTTGAACTCCTCGACACAAGGCATTGAAGAGAATGTCACAAGCTTGAGCATTGTTTTGCAACATCCGTAATTCTTCCGCGAAGCTTCATGATCCGAACTTTTCCTTCCTCAAAGAATTCACCTTGCATACCAACACAAATAATGCCCCATGCCGGGTTATGACCAAGAATATGCATTTTCATTTTATGCTTCCAACTAGCAAAATTTGTACCATCAAAGTAAGGACCTCTATGAAAATTACCCTCACTAGACGCCATACTCTCCTAGGTTGTGAAACCAAGCTTATGGAGTCCAATGCAATGGAAACCAATACAATGGAGACCAAAGCTCGATACCACTTGTAGGATCGAAGTATGTCTAGAGGGGGGTGATTAGACTACTTGACAATATAAAAATTCTGCCTTTTGACAAAGAACAGTTTTTGGGATTCACAATTATGATCAAGTCAGCATCACCCTACACATGCAATTCTAGAGTATAGGCAGCGAAAGTAAATTGCACATGTAGTAAAGAGAGGTGGAGAAGAGCAAACGCAATTTTGGAGACGCGGTGATTTTTCTCGTGGTTTTGATAGGTGGTGCTATCGACTTCCACGCTGATGGAGACTTCAACCCACTGAGGGTAACGCCAAGAGAGTCCACGAGGGCTCCACCCACAAGGGTCCACGAAGAAGCAACCTTGTCTATTCCATCATGGCCTACGCCCACGGAGGGCTAGCCTTACTTGGGGTAGATCTTCACGAAGTAGGCGATCTCCTTGCCCTTACAAACTTCTTGGTTCAACTCCACATCTCGACGGAGGCTCCCAAGCACACCTAACCAATCTAGGAGGCACCACCTCCAAAAGGTAATAGATGTTGAGATGATGATGAACTCCTTGCTCTTGTGCTTCAAATGATAATCTCCCCAACACTCAACTCTCCTCACCGATTTGGTGGTGGAAGAAAGGATTGAGTGGAAAGCAACATGGAAGGCTAGAGATCAAGCTTCATATGGTGGGAGGGAGCAACTTGATCTCAACACAAGGGTAGGTAGTTTCTTCGTAAATGTAAGGTAGGAGTGGTAGTTCTTCGATGGCTCTCCACTAATGAAGAGGGGGTGGAGGGTATTTATAGCCTCCACACAAAATCCAACTGCTAACACATTTGAGCAATTCTTGGGACCAAAGTTGACAACTCGGTGAGACCGAAAGTTCAAATAATGTGAACGTTGGATTTTCGTGGGACCAAAATACAATCTCGTAGTCCGATTCCGGCAATGACAAAGCAAGCCAATTTCGGTGGGACCGACTTCATCATCTCCGGGACACCGATTTGATGAGTATACGAAGCTTTAACTCAGTTTCGTGAGACCGAGTTCAATCGGAAAATCCAGTTTTCTAGGGTTTGGCTTATTGAGGTGGTTCATCTTGTGACTGAGTTTGGAAAATCTGGGACCGAGACTACTTATGAGTGTTTATATGGGAAAGTTGTGATAGTTTAGGAGATGTATCACTAAGCACTTGAGCAACCAGATCATCATCATAACCTCATCCCCTTTAATAGTATTGGCTTTTCCTATGGACTCAATGTGATCTTGGATCACTAAACCAAAATGGAGTCTTGAGCTTTTGCCAATGCTTGCCTTAGCATTTTGAGGGGTCCACTTCTTCATCCTGCCATACCCATATCATCAACTCTCAAATGATTCTCAAGTAACTATTAGTTCAATGATATATATGTTATTAATTACCAAAACCACCCGGGATTAGTTGCACTTTCAATCTCCCTTTTGGTAATTGATGACAACATATAGATCAAAGCTTCGGCAAAGGATATAATCAATGAATAATATCGTCGCTTTGAGAAGTATGTGATAAGCAAGAGCTCCCTAAATTTGTGCATTATTTAAGATTTATTTGAATGCAAATGCACAATCGATTAGGATCATGGGTCACTCTTCCATGTCACATACATCTTGGTGGAGGCATAAAATGATAAGAATGAACAAAGATGCACCAATCACCAAGACATGAGTAAATGGTCATACAAGTAGGAATAGCATATGATAAGCATTAAGCACACATTAAAGCATAGTACACCAAGCACTCATTAAGGTAGAATCAAACGAGTATCAAACACAAAGAATGTCTCAAAACCAAAAGTATCTCAAAGAAACCCAAAAGAACGAAAGAGCAAAAGCGCAAAGAAACAAAGACCCTCTCGTCCTATGATCTATACATTTTCCCTTGGCAACAAGTTACCAAAAGTTCAAAAGCATAGAGCTTTGGACTGGGCTCTGGCGGGTT
>JAHHZJ010006241.1:0-11825 GCA_021437245.1 Aegilops speltoides | reverse complement strand
TGGGCCTTAGTGGAAGGGAGGAGAAGGAGCAAGGGAGGGGCAAGCCCAATCCGAATTGGGAGGGGCCGCCCCTTCCTTCTCTCCTCCCCTTCCTTCCTACTCCTACTCCGAATAGGGGGGGGCAAACCTACTTGGAGTAGGTTTGCCCCTATGGCGCCTCCCCTTGGGCCGCCCCTCCTCCTCCCTCCTTATATACGGGGTAGGGGCACCCTAGACACACAAGTTGATCATTGAGATCGCTCTTAGCCGTGCGGTGCCCCTCCACGATATTACACCTCGGTCATATTGTAGCGGTGCTTAGGCGAAGCCCCGCGACAGAGAACATCAAGATCGCCACCACGCCGTCAGGCCGACGGAACTCCTCCTCCGCTACCGCTGGATCGGAGATCGGGTGTGTCATCGAGTTGTACGTGTGTCAAGAACTCGGAGGTGCCGAGTAACGGTGCTTGGATCGGTTGGACCGGAGGACGACGACTACTTCCTCTATGTTGCGCCTAACGCTTCCGCTTCGGTCTACGAGGGTACGTAGACAACACTCTCCTCTTGTTGCTATGCATCACCATGATCTTGCGCGTGCGGGAATTTTTTGAAATTACTATGTTCCCCAACAAGGGCATCCGAGCCAGGTTTTATGCGCTGATGTTATATGCACGAGTAGAACACAAGTGAGTTGTGGACGATATAAGTCATACTGCCTACCAGATGTCATACTTTGGTTCAGCGGTATTGTGAGATGAAGCGCCCGGACCGACATTACGATACGCTTACGCGAGACTGGTTTCACTGCTACGGCACTCGTGCTTAAAGGTGGCTGGCGGTGTATGTCTCTCTCACTTTAGTTGAACCAAGTGGGCATACGCCCGTCCTTGTGAAGGTTAAACGAGTCTATTTGACAAACTATCGCTGTGGTTTTGATGCGTAGGTAAGAACGGTTCTTGCTAAGCCCGTAGCAGCCACGTAAAATTTGCAACAACAAAGTAGAGGACGCCTAACTTGTTTTTGCAGGCATGTTGTGATGTGATATGGTCAAGACGTGATGCTATATTTTATTGTATGAGATGATCATGTTTTGTAACCAAAGTTATCAAGAATCGGCTGGAGCCATATGGTTGTCGCTTATTGTATGAAATGCAAACGCCTCGTAATTGCTTTACTTTATCACTAAGCGGTAGCGATAGTCGAGAAGCAATAGATGGCGAAACGACAATGATGCTACGATGGAGATCAAGGTGTCGCTACCGGTGACGATGGTGGTCATGACGGTGCTTCAAGATGGAGATCACAAGCACAAGATGATAATGGCCATATCATATCACTTATATTGATTGCATGTGATGTTTATCCTTTATGCATCTTATCTTGCTTTGATCGACGGTACCATTTTAAGATGATCTCTCACTAAAATTATCAAGAAGTGTTCTCCCGAGTATGCACCGCTGCCAAAGTTCGTCGTGCCGAGACACCACGTGATGATCGGGTGATAAGCTCACGTCCATCTACAACGGGTGCAAGCCAGTTTTGCACACGCAGAATACTCAGGTTAAACTTGACGAGCCTAGCATATGCAGGCCTCGAAACACGGAGACCGAAAGGTCGAGCGTGAATCATATAGTATATATGATCAACATAATGATGTTCACCATTGAAAACTACTCCATCTCATGTGATGATCGATTATGGTTTAGTTGATTTGGATCACGTGATCACTTAGATGACTAGAGAGATGTCTGTCTAAGTGGGAGTTCTTAAGTAATATGATTAATTGAACTTAAATTTATCATGAACTTAGTACCTGATAGTATCTTGCTTGTCTATGTTTGTTTGTAGATAGATGGCTCGTGCTGTTGTTCCGTTGAATTTTAATGCGTTCCTTGAGAAAGCAAAGTTGAAAGATGATGGTAGCAATTACACGGATCGGGTCCAGAACCTAAAGATTATCCTCATTGTCGAATGTAAGAGTTACGCCCCGAAGCACCGCTGGGTGCCAGCCTCGCCGCCGATGTAACCGACGACGCTAAGAACGTCCGCGAGCAAAGCCGATGACTACTCTATAGTTCAAGGCGCCATGCTTTACGGCTTGGAACCGGGTCTTCAACGACGTTTTGAACGTCGTGGAGCATATGAGATGTTCCAAGAGTTGAAGTTAATATTTCAAGCAAATGCCCGGATTGAGAGATATGAAGTCTCCAATGAGTTCTATAGCTGCATGATGGAGGAGAATAGTTCTATCAGTGAACATATACTCAGAATGTCTGGGTATAACAATCACTTGATTCAACCGGGAGTTAATCTTCGATGATAGTGTCATTGATGTAATTCTTCAATCACCGCCACCAAGCAACAAGAGCTTCATGATGAACTATAATATGCAAGGGATGAACAAGACTATTCTCGAGCTCTTCGCGATGCCGAAAGCCGGAGGTAGAAATCAAGAAGGAGCATCAAGTGTTGATGGTCAACAAGACCACTAGTTTCAAGAAGAAGGGCAAAGG
This sequence comes from Aegilops speltoides, assembly GCA_021437245.1. Classification (NCBI taxonomy): domain Eukaryota; kingdom Viridiplantae; phylum Streptophyta; class Magnoliopsida; order Poales; family Poaceae; genus Aegilops; species Aegilops speltoides. Next base: position 9,333 of record JAHHZJ010006241.1, on the reverse strand, counting down.
GAAGAAGAAGGAACTTCAAAAGAACAGCAAGCAAGTTGTCTGCCAAGAGAAGAAACCCAAGTCTGGACCTAAGCCTCGAAATCGAGTGCTTCTACCGCAAGCGATCGACACCGAAGCGGAACTACCCCAAGTATTTGGCGGATAAGAAGGATGGCAAAGTAAACAAAGGTATATGTGATATACATGTTATTGATGTGTACCTAACTAGAGCTCGTAGTAGCACTGGTATTTGATATCGGTTCTGCTGCTAATATTTGCAACTCAAACAGGACTACGGAATAAGCGAGCATCGCCAAGGACGAGGTGACGATGCGCTGGGAAACGGTTCCAAAGTCGATGTGATCGCCGTCGGCACGCTACCTCTACATCTACCATCGGGATTAGTTTTAGACCTGAATAATTGTTATTTGGTGCCTGCGTTGAGCATGAACATTATATCTGGATCTTGTTTAATGCGAGACGGTTATTCATTTAAATCAGAGAATAATGGTTGTTCTATTTATATGAGTAATATCTTTATGGTCATGCGCCTTGAAGAGTGGTCTATTTTATTAAATCTCGATAGTAGTGATACACATATTCATAATGTTGAAGCCAAAAGATGCAGAGTTGATAATGATAGTGCAACTTATTTGTGGCAATCGCCGCTTAGGTCATATCGGTGTAAAACGATGAAGAAACTCCATACCGATGGACTTCTAGAATCACTTGATTATGAATCACTTGGTACTTATGTAACCGTGCCTCATGGGCAAGATGACTAAAACACCGCTCTCGGATCTATGGAGAGAGCAACAGATTTGTTGGAAATCATACATACGTATGTATGTGGCCCGATGAATGTTGAGGCTCGTGGCGGATATCGTTATTTTCTCACCTTCACAGATGATTTGAGCAGATATGGGTATATCTACTTAATGAAACACAAGTCTGAAACATTTGAAAAGTTCAAAGAATTTCAGAGTGAAGTAGAAAATCATCGTAACAAGAAAATAAAGTTTCTACGATCCGATCGCAGCAGGAGAATATTTGAGTTACGAGTTTGGCTTACATTTGAAACAATGAGGAATAGTTTCGCAACTCACGCCACCGAACACCACAACGAAATGGTGTGTCCGAACGTCAGAATCGTGATTTTACTTGATATGGTGCGATCTATGGTGTCTCTTACCGATTTACCGCTATCATTTTGGGGTTATGCTTTAGAGACGGCCGATTCACGCTAAATAGGGCACCATCAAAACTGCTGAGACGACGCTTTATGAACTATGGTTTGGCAAGAAACCAAAGTTGTCATTTCTTAAAGTTTGGGGCTGCGATGCTTATGTGAAGAAACTTCAACCGATAAGCTCGAACCCAAATCGGAGAAATGTGTCTTCATAGGATACCCAAAAGAGACTGTTGGGTACACCTTCTATCACATATCCGAAGGCAAGACATTCGCTGTTAAGAATGGATCCTTTCTAGAGAAGGAGTTTCTCTCAAAAGAAGTGAGTGGGAGGAAAGTAGAACTTGATGAGATAACTCAGATCTACTCCCTTGTTGGAAGGTAGTTCATCATGAGAACCGGTTCCCATGACAACTACACCAATTAGTGAGGAAGCTAATGATATTGATCATGAAACTTCAGATCAAGTATTGCTGAACCTCGTAGGTCTACCAGAGTAAGATCCGCACTGCAGTGGTACGGTAATCCTATTCGAAGTCATGTTACTTGACCATGATGAACCTACGAACTATGAGGAAGCGATGATGAGCCCAGATTCGCAAAATGGCGGAAGCCATGAAATCTGAGATAGGATCCATGTATGAAAACAAAGTATGGATTTTGGTTGACTTGCCGATGATCGGCAAGCCATTGAGAATAAATGGATCTTTAAGAAGAAGACTGCTCTCGATGGTAATGTTATCGTTTATAAAGCTTGACTTGTTGCAAAAGGTTTTCGACAAGTTCAAGGGGTTGACTACGATGAGACTTTTCACCAGAAGCGATGCTTAAGTCTGTCTGAATCATGTTGGCTATTGCTGCATTTCATGATTATGAAATTTGGCAAATGGATGTCAAGACCGCATTCTTGAATGGATTTCTAGAAGAAGAGTTGTATATGATGCAGCCGAAGGTTTTGTTGATCCAAAAGTGTCGATAAAGTGTGCAAGCTCCAGCTGCTCCATTTATGGACTAGTGCAAGCATCTCGGAGTTGGAATAAACGCTTTGATAGTGTGATCAAAGCATATGGTTTTATACAGACTTTTGGAGAAGCCTCTGAAAGTGCAACTAATCCCGGTGGTTTTGGTAATTAATAACAACATATATATCATTGAACTAATTATTCCTTGAGAATGTTTCGTAAAGTTCAAGGATATGGGTATGGCAATGACCGATGATGTGGACCCTCAAAATGCTAAGGAAAACATTGGCAAAAGCTCAAGACTCCATTTTTGGTTTAGTGATCCAAGATCACATTGAGTCCATAGGAAAGCCAATACTATTAAAAGGGATGAGGTTATGATGCTGATCCGTTGCTCAAAGTGCTTAGTGATTTATCTCTCAAACTATCAGCAATCTTTCATTCCAACATAAACCCATAAGTAATCTCGGTCCCACCGATTTCATAAACTCACCACACCGAGATGAACCACCTCACCATATAGCCAAACCCTAGTAATTTCGGATTTTCCGATTCCAAACTCGGTCATACCGAATTGGTGTTGCAAGCTTCAGAATCCTTCAGACTCAAATCGGTGTCACCGAGATGAGAAAGTCGGTCCCACCGAGATTGGCAAACCCTAGACTTTGGAAGAATCGGACTAACCGAGATTGTATTTTCGTCCCACCGAAAATCCCAACGCTCACAAGATTTGAACTTTCGGTCTCACCGAGTTGTCAACTTCGGTCCCGACCGAGATTGGTCAAATGTGTAACGGTTGGATTTTGTGTGAAGGCTATAAATACCCCTCCACCTCCTCTTCATTCGTGGAGAGAGCCATCGAAAGAACTACCACTCCTACCTTACATTTCGAGAAGAAAACTACCTACCCTTGTGTTGAGATCAAGTTGCTCCACTCCCACCATATGAAACTTGATTTCTAGCCTTCCCAAGTTGCTTTCCACTCAATCCCTTCCTCCACCACAGCCAAATCAGTGAGGAGAGTTGAGTGTTGGGGAGATTATCATTTGAAGCACAAGAGCAAGGAGTTCATCATCACCAACACCATCTATTACCTTTGGAGGGTGGTGCCTCCTAGATTGGTTAGGTGTCGCTTGGGAGCCTCCACAAGGTGTGGAGTTGAACCAAGAAGTTTGTAAGGGCAAGGAGATCGCTTACTTCGTGAAGATCTACCCCGAGTAAGGCTAGTCCTCCGTGGACGAGGCCATGATGGCATAGACAAGGTTGCTTCTTCGTGGACCCTTCGTGGGTGGAGCCTCCGTGGACTCTCGTAGCTGTTACCTCCGTGGGTTGAAGTCTCCATCAACGTGATTGACGATAGCACCACCTATCGGAACCACGAGAAAATCTCCGTGTTCCAAATTGCGCTTGCTCTTCTCCACCTCTTATTTACTACATGTGCAATTTACTTTCCGCTGCCACTACTCTAGAATTGCATGTGTAGGGTGATACTTGACTTGCTCATCATTGTGAACTTGCTAAAAACTTGTCCTAATCAAAAGGCTAAACTTTTGTTGTCAAGTAGTCTAATCACCCCTCTAGACATACTTCCGATCCTACAAGTGGTATCGAGCTTTGGTCTCCATTGGATTGGTTTCCATTGCATTGATTCCATAAGCTTGGTTTCACAACCTAGGAGAGTATGGCCCTAGTGAGGGTAATTTTCAGAGAGGTCCTTACTTTGATGGTTCAAACTTTGCTAGTTGGAAGCATAAAATGAAAATGCATATTCTTGGACATAACCCCGCCAAGATGGGGCATTATTTGTGTTGGCTTGCAAGGTGAGTTCTTCGAGGAAGGAAAAGTTCCGGATCGCGGGCTACAAATGGATGAGTTGCGGATGTTACGTAACAATGCTCAAGCTTGTGACATTCTCTTCAATGCTTTGTGTCCCGAGGAGTTCAACAAGATCAGCCGCCTTGAGAATGCAAAGAGATTTGGGATACTTTGGTCGAAATGCACGAAGGTACCGAGTCCGTGAAGGAATCAAAGCTAGATGTTCTTCAAGGTCACTTGACAAGTTCAAGATGAAGGAAGGTGAAGGAGTCGCTGAAATGTACTCTAGGCTTGCTCTCATCACCAATGAGATGGCAGCTTAGGAAGCGAAGAAATGACCGATCGATTCATCATCAAGAAGATCCTCGAGCTTTGGATGGAAAGTATGACACCGTGCACTTTGATCCAAATGATGCCAAACTACAAAGATCTCAAGCCTACCAAGTCATTGGAAGAATTGTTGCTCATGAGATGACACTTAAAGATAAGGAAGAGCTTCACAACAAGTCAAGTGGTGCTTATAAAGCTGCAGCTGAAGCTCCCACAACCTCAAGTGACAAGCTAGTTTCCAATGAAGAGATAAGCCTAATGGTGAAGAACTTCAACAAATTCTACAAGAGTAGAAGCAAGGAAAGAAGCTCAAAGTCTAGATCATATGATGATAAGAGATCTTCTAGTCGTGATCGAATCGCATAATTGTGGAAGACCCGACACTACTCAAATGAGTGTTCGACTCCCACAAGAGAAGAGAAGAATCTCCAAGAAGAAGAAGCTCAAGAGAAGAGTCACCTCAAAAGAGAGAAGGAGTAGAGATGATCGTTATGAACGAAGATCCTCTCGAGAAGCAAGGATTCGGAAAGGAAAGACAAGTCATCAAGGAGCTACACAAGAAGAAAACATCAAGCTCATGTTGGTGAATGGGTTTCCGCCCGACTCGACAATCACTCCAAAGAAGCTATCACTCCAACTCCGAATACACCAAGATGAAGGTGTTGCCGGTCTTGCTCGTGTCCTCCAACTCCAACTCCTATGACATATTTGATTCACCAAATGAGGGAATTGGAAGATGCTTCATGGCAAAAGGCCCCAAGGTATCACATCCCGAGTTTATTGACTTTGATAGTGATGAGGATGACTTGCTTGGTGAAGATGAGCTTTACATGATAAATCTAGTGAGCTTAGTAATGATGAACATGCTAATAGTCTTTATAGTCGAGAAGAGTCGAATGACAATGCTATGAAGGAGATTGAGCGCCTAACTAAAGAACTAAACACTCTTAAGTTAGCTCATGAAACAACTCAAGAAGATCATAGAGAGCTCCTAAGATCTCATGAGAAGCTACGCTCGAGAAGCTCAATCTAGAGCAAGAACATGAGTTTCTAAAAGCTATCAATGACGATCTTCGAAAGAAGAGTTCTTCATATCTTGCCAAACGACTTCTCTTGTCTAATTTCTTGCCACCTATTAAAACTAAGCATGACAAGCATAAGAAAATTCTTCATCTAGTAGTAACAATAATCATGCTAAATCAAATGATGTTACTTCTAGTAGTTCTCTTAATTCCACTAACAATGTTTCAAGCCAAGTTTCACTTGAGCAAGAAAATAGTTTATTGAAAGGGATTATAGAGAAAGGTGTTCACAAGAGTCTTGCGGAAGCAAGAGCTTTGAGGAAATTGTTCCCAAACAAGGAAGACACCGGAAGAATCAAGGAATTGGTTTTGAGCGAAAGTTCAACGCCGAGGGTGTTGAATGGGAAGAAGGTCAATATCCCACTCCAAAGTTTGTTTCTCAAAAGGAGAAGTATGATCCTACTTCTTCAAATGAGGAACAAGCTCAAGATGACCTTCCACCACAAGACCACAAGCTAAAAGGCAAGGACAAGCTTCAAGAGGAGATTGATGCATTCATTGAAGCACCCAAGGCCATAGTCAAGTGGGTTCCCAAGGCAACTTCAAGTTCTACTTCGACAAGCTCAACTACTACCCCAAGGATTCCCATCAAGATGATGTGGATCCCGAAGAAGAAGAACTAGAGAGTTCTTGAGGGTGACTCCGCCAACATACTTCACTCACATTCTTTTTGGCAAAGAACTTGTGCAACCAACTTCCACATCTTGCACTAGTTCATGGAGTCACAAACCCTCTTGTTGGTAAGTCAAGGGACAAGGTAATCATTGCTTTCATGGACATCATCTATTGTGTACTTCAATCTATGTCCATGGATATCCTTGTTTGTTCCTTGTGGGACTAACCCATGTAGGTATTGAAAGTGCCCGATTCCAAAGGATTGCTCCCAACTCTTGATGATCTTCATCAACATTGAGCATCCACATCTTCAACATCTACATGAAGTCTTCAACGACAACCCAAGGTTAGTTTGACCCTTTAAAAAGGGGTCCTCACATCAAGGGGGAGCTTTGCTCTAAAGAATTGAGCTAAAGCATCTTCTAATGATGTGAACACATTAATGCTTTATGGAAAAGTGGTAACCCCACTTGTGCTTAAACGATGAGTATGACCTATGATCAAATGTTCTCATTTGACTCCTAAGTCAATATACTCATATATAGATGACCTAGTCATCGCCAAATTGTGTGCTAGTTGCTAGAGTTTTGTTTGTGCATGTTTGACACATATTTCATTTGCTATCTTATTGTGTGAGCATGTTGGATGCATGATTTAATCCATTCGAGGACATCCATTTGTGGCTTTGGTCTTTTGGATTTTTCTTTTTGACCAAATGGATGGACAAGAATGCCTAAGGTCCTCCCCTAGCTATCTATGCTTTCTTGTCTCAAACTCTATTCATGCTTATATCACAAACTTTGAACAAGACTTTTTCGACAGATCGAGTGAGGAGCACCTTGAGCCACCGATCCGTCAAAAGCCTAAATTCCAAAACCTTCTAAGTACTTTCGTCAAACCAATATACTCAAATCGATGCACCAAAATCACTTGATTGATCTAGGTTTTCACCGGTGAAACTGAGTTGCAAATCTCGGCGTGATCGATGTGTGTAATCGCTGCAGTTAACCATCGGTGCCACCGAAGTTTTCCAACTCGGTCCCACCGACACCAAGGGTATATATACCCGAGGGCAACGCTGCTGATTATTCCTTCAAGACGCCTCGCCTCAAACCTTCACGCCGCCGGGTCTTCGGATCGCCTCCGCCGTCACCTCAGGCGCCGCCATGTCTCCATCGCCATCAACGGTCAATCTCATCACGTCGTTGTTACCAGAGTGAAACTTCACCAACTTGGTGAGTTTCATCCTCTCGTGCTTCAACCTCTCGATTCAATGCACGATAGGTTTTGCCTAGTTTCTTGCCATGTTTGAAATCTTCCTATCCAGCAGATTAGATCTTAGAACAAAATTCGAGTGAAAATTTTAGGTTAGGTTTCACGAACACATCTCGGTGTGACCGATTCTACATTCTCGACGACCGATTTAGCCTTCCGCCATTGCAGACTGCACTTTTCGTTAAACTGAAGTTGTGCAAATCGGTAAGACCAAGTGAGGATTCAAGAAACCCTAGTGCTTCTCGGTTAGACCGAAACCCATTTCGTCCAACCGAAAGTGTGTGTGTACGGTTAGGTTTAGACACTTCGATTCACCGAATTTTTAGACTCGGCCAGACCAAATGCATTCTCAGAAAACCTAAAACTGAAGTTTGAACTCAATTATTTTGCCAAATCCTCTCGCAGCTTGTGATAACTCTTCTATTCTCGCTCTACCTATTCCATTCACAAAGTTGTCAACATGTCCGCAAGTGACAGCTGAACAGGTCCGAATCTCCAGCTGAGATTCCAGAGGCAAGGACAAGTCCCAAGCAAGCGTTTTTCAGATGATGGTGAAAGAAGCACCCCAAGTGGTTTGCTCGCAGCTGCCACCAGGCCGTGAAGAAGAAGAATTTCGATGAGGAGGATTCTCGACTTTGTTGCAGATGAGGAGATTACTTCCAAGCCAAAAAGGCAAGTGGTTGCCAAAGGCTATCAAGGGCAACAACAAAGAAAGGCACCAAAGAAGGTAAAGAAATCCACAGCTGCAAAGAAGCTGAGCATGGAAGAAGAAACCTGCAGAAGATCAAGAAAACTTCCAAGAGGAAGAGGCTAGTTCATGAAGAAGCCGATGATGACTCGATGAGGAAGCACCTCAGCCTCCTCGAAGCAAAAGTTGATGGAGATGCCATCGCAGGAGCACCCACAAAATCTAAGCCATCACCCAAGAAAGGCAGCCCAAGCCAAACGTGCGCCAAGCCAAAGAAAATCTGTGAGAAATATTCCCGCTCAGAAAAGAAGAAGGACAATGCCACCAATAACTGATGAAGAGGCACATGTGTTGCTAAAGCTCGCATGTAAATTGCCAGTTCATAATGATGCTCATCCTCGAGCTGAAAATATGAAGGAAAGGAAGGACAAAGGTCTCGTGCAATGGAGGCAAATTGATCCATATGCCACCGTGAGAAGGACAATTGTTGACTCAAGGTTCCACACCGAGAGCAACAAGATTTCTATAAGACAGCTGCTCATGGATAAGAAGCCAATTGTTGTCGACACCGTGTATGTAGACGGAAATACATCGACAAAGTGAAGAGCACAGAGACTACTTCCCACATGTGCATGAGAGCTTCACCGCATGTGGAGTTGCTGAGTTTGTTGGTCGGTCGATCGCTTGGAATGATGAGATGATCATGCGCTTCTATGCCACCGCACATTTCTATCCAGATGGCGTAATTGTATGGATGACAAGGCCGTAGATTCCATTCAACTGTTGAAGAATGGAGAGCGCTATGAATGCACCAAAGATCAAGAGACGATGATGTTGATGTCTATGGCATTCCAAAGAAGAATCACGAGTCTATGAAGAACATCTACAATGAGGTACCGACAAGGATGTTGAGATATGGAAGCTTGATCAGCTTTATCATCTTCAGCAGGTCTCCCAACCACTAACACCATTCCGAGGCATACTTTGATGCCCAAGTCAGAGACCATCGCATGATAAGAGGCTACTCTATCAACATGCTGCACATTCTGGATCGAAGACACCTTTAAGGTGATGGACCCGATAGTTGAGACTATCAAGAGGATGCAGCAGCACTGTAAGAGGTCGTGTGGGTTTGCTCCGCATATTCAGATGCTCATTAATGCCAAGTTTGGCACGGACACCTACCGTTGGATAGACCCCACTTGCCATTGCAGCCCGAACATGAAGATAACGGTTGTGATGATCGAGGATGCTCCCACATCTGTGGAAGGACATGCTAAGACCGGCTGCCAAACAAGCCAAAGCGAGAAGGAAGCAGCAGAAGAAGCAAAGAAAGCCCAAGAGCGTTGGAGAACAACTTCTTGAAGCCACTCAGAGAATTGAACTACGCCTCGCCAA
>JAHHZJ010006236.1:0-22615 GCA_021437245.1 Aegilops speltoides | reverse complement strand
CATGTGTAGGAGTTGATTGAGCCATATGATTGTGTTGTTCCTACCTTGCTATGCCTCGCTATGCTTAGAGTCGCGGTCGTCCGTTCATCCGGTGATGGCTAGAGTGAAATGATCGAGTCGGTACGAGAGTAAGGTGTTGAACACGATTTGGTAAAGGTATCGATGAAAGGCCATGTAGGAGTACATGGTGGGTTGTTTCATTGAGGCCGCCCTGCTAATCGAGATCTCAGATGTGTGATTTAAGATTCAGCTACTACCATGCATTGGGCCCAAACCAATGGACCCTCTCGGCTTTTTATTCACCCTAGCCTTCGTCCAGAGTTGCAAGTAGTTTCGTGTTTGTAGCTCATCGAGGCCGTGGACAGCACTGACCGTAGGGGTGGGCTGTGATGCGGTAGGTACGCGGCACGGTGTACCGGATGCCCGCTTGGTATCTCGAACCCTGTTCACATCGCTTGAGGTCTGGAGCGAGACTTCGCCGAACTCCTCATAGATGGAACCCAAATAGGCGATAAACCCGACTAGAGGCTTAGGTGTTCAGGTAGGTCGTGGCCGACACCCACGCTGCTTCCGCTGAAGGTTGCCGAGTACATGTCGGTAAACGCGATAAGTGGTGAGAGCGTATGAAGAAGTACACCCCGCAGGTTAACATCATCTATTCGAATAGGCGCCCGCATGTAAAGGACTACTTGGTTGCTTATACAGTTCATAGACAAGTAAATGGATACTACTAAAAGCCTCAAGATAAGCGTGAGTGCCGAGGATGGCTTCTCGTGAGGAAGACGGGTTGGATCCTCGTGTATTGAAATGATGAGTAGTGGACTCGAAAAGCGCAAACTATTTCAAGTTGGTGTCTCAGAGGATAGCTTAGCCATGAGTCAAAGCTTGCTTGCTGCAATAACCCCACCAACCCTTCTTGATAATATGCATGTATGTAGGGTCCTGATAAGTCTTGTTGAGTACCTTTGTACTCATGTTGCTTTAATTTACATTTTTCAAGATGCCTCAAACCCTTCCGACGGGTTCTTCGTAGACGCTGACATCGATGAGTAGACTAAGGCCTGTGGTGATCCCTGCAAGAGAAGGACCATGTAGTATAGCTAGGCTTACCCAAGCCTCTTTTATTTTACTAGTTGTCTCAGACTGCACAAAACACTTCCGCTGTGGCTTGTATGCTTGTATGACTTGTATGTGGGTCGTGACCTGCATTTGTGTGTATGATATGAATGGCTCCTGAGCCTTTAAATAAAGTACTTGTGTCGAGAGTCATGTTGTGATGCTTGTTGTATTTGCACATATCGAGTATTGTGTGTATGATTGAAATGCTTGGTATGTGGGGATCCGACTATCTAGTTGTTTATCTTTAGTAGCCTCTCTCACCGAAATGTCTCCTAGTGTCTCCACTCGAGCCATGGTAGCTTGCTACCGCTCCGAACACTTAGGCTGGCCGGCATGTGTCCTTCTTCGCTCTCGTGGTCCGTCCTTCGGGAAATGTCACGATTGAGTACCGAGTCCCGTTAGCTCGCCATGCCCGGCCATCGGAGTCCTCGCTAGCCCAGCTACAGCCCCGAACTTACTTGCCGTCGACCGACACGCTCGATGTCGGGTCATGGATGCCTCCCCTCGTAAGTCTGTACACTTTGGGTTTACGACTAGTCATGTCAGCCCGGCCTTTTCATATGGATGCTAGCGACACTATCATATACGCAGCCAAAAGGCTTAAACGGTCCCGGCCAAGGTAAGGCGACACCTGTTGGGATACCGTGCGTGAGGCCGCAAAGTGATATGATGTGTTACGTGCTAGATCGATGTGACATTGAGTCGGGTCCCGACAAATGCTGGCATCGAGCCGGACTGCCTCAGAGGTTCTCCAAGCCAAACCGGTCGATGTTGAGTCTAGAAATGCTTTAGTTATATGTAGGGAATTGATTGTGGGATGGTACGAAGGCTCTTTTTTACCCTTTATCTCATGATATTCGATCCGAGTCACCCATTCTTCCATCGGGGTTAAGGATTAGGATCTTCTCTCTATTAGGCTCACGTGTTACTAATCAAGAGTACCTTGTAGGTTTGATGGTTACAAGCCCGGTTCAGTTTTACTATCCTCGTTATGTTACTAAATTGGACCCGTAACCTTGATATGATATTGTTGAGTGGTTATGCAATCCTGTGAAATGTCTCAACTTTGAGCATTTACAATGTTATGCTGTCCAAATTCGCTAGAAATACTAATGTCTTTGCATTGTGGTTGTGCTTCCAGATGGCCACTCGTGATCACAATCAAGTGGTTCGTCCGACCAGATGCATTGGTGTGACCGTCATACATCCATGCTAGTTCGGTTATGATCGGTTGGATACCGCTGGTACCTCAATACACAGCTTGAAGAGCAAGATTTAGATTTTAATCAAAGTCAAGATCTTTGCACCGCTGTGGTGTTCCTCTTATCCTCGTTGCACCGAGGCCCTTCACAGCTCCTATGGGCTTGGTGTTACTATTGATATGGCGGTTCAAGATGCCTGCATATTCTATGATGACCATTATACGAGCCAGATCGGGCTGCTCCGCAACACCGACTTTCAGATATGCCGAGTTCACTTCGAGCGCTTGGTTATCTTCGAGCCATCTATGCCGATTCCAGCCGAGGACTCCCTAACCCGCATTACCGCTGAGTTGCTCGAGGACAAGGACCGAGAGAGTCGGGCCTTGAGGATGGAGCTCTTCAATGCCCGCGGCTGATCACCGGGCTACCTTGACTCGCTTTGCACCGGCTGCTCAAGCTGGTTATATGGATATGAGAGATTTGTATCCTGTCGTATGCTCTCACGACATGATGGATCGGCGTGATGTGGGGGCATCACCCCACCTCGTGGTCCTCGCTGCCACCGTCAGAGGTCCAAGACCTCACCTTGCCCTTACGGTCCACAGCTCCTCAGACCGCCTGCTCTCGACGATCACGCTGAACTCCTGTGTTACGGAGGAGACTTCTATGAGAACTACTACGGAGACGCCTGAGTTAGTAGTAGTCCCACTAGTATTGTAATAGCTTGTATTTCCACCGCCCCGTGACTCGTGGAATATGACTTAGTGTGTACTAATTCGAGGTGTAACAAAATAATGTATAGGAGCTTGGTGTGCCTCCGATGAGATGTAATCTTCTTTCACCGTAGTAGTACTTTGTTTGGTCTTGTACTAAACCTTGTATGGTGTGTATGACGATGGAATAAAGAAGCAGTTTCAGATTCACCATGTCATACGGATGATCATCTCGCATTCCGAAGTTATCCATTACATTCTACACTTCTATGTCGAAATCTTGCCATCCTCGACTAAATCCTTGTCTTGTTTTCCTAGGATGGTTAACACTCAAGAACAACCCTCGCTTCCGCCAGCAGGTCAAGGCGTGGAGTTGGAGAAGCAAACCTGCTCTCACCCTCCTTCTTCCGCCGGGTTATGCTAGAGGCCGAGAGAAACAAACGGAGACCAACCGCTTGTCGGAGCGATCGTAATGTAACACAGCCCATCATCGAGAAACAACTTGGTGTCGCCGCCTGACTTCATCACTGTTACACCTCCTACTTTCCACCACTCGCCGAGCCTCTCGACGCCGATGATCGGCTTCAAAGATCACTCACAAGCTGCGCTTCAGATCGGTAGCCGAGGCGGACAAGGTCACCTTTGCGCATATCATCTTGAAGGCCCCGCCACCTCGTGGGAGAACTATATGGCTATGCGCCAGCTGGCTATGTCACTACTTGGGCAGAATTCAGCGAGGCTTTCCGTGAACATCACATTCGGAGGGTCTCATGGATCGCAAACGTGAGGAGTTCTGCAGCCACCCAAGGTCGCTCTCCGTGGACGCCTATAGTAGAGAGTTCGTAATCTCGCACGCTTATGCAATCAAGAGGTCTCCACCGACGCCAAGAAATGTGCAAGGTTCCGCAAGGACTTAGCCCCGAGCTCCGCCGAGATCTCCGCTCGCATGAGTGCACCTCTTTCCGTAAGCTTGTTAACAAAGCCATCAGCTGAAACCGGTCGACCGATTTCAAGCAACACGCAAGCATGGTCGTGATATGGGTTCTCATCCGTGCCGGACCACGTAAGCGCCGTGTGGGTGCCTAATACCGCCTCGCCACCAGATTCACACCGAGGCCATCCTTCCAGCGCCGCCAGCTTCAGAAGATGCACCAGCTAGGCCCTATGGTGGACCAACCAACAACGCCTCCACGCCGCCAGCCCGCGGACGTGCTTCAAATGTGGTGAATCAGGCCACTACATGCGCGATTGTCCCCGCATCAACCCCAACCAGCCCGCAAAGCTGCTGGTCGTGCGCAAGCCGCAGAAAGGTGTTCTATGCTGCCGCCACCACCGCACGTGGCCATGTTAATTGTGTCTCACCGAGGAGGCCCAAGAGGATCCCAACGCCGTGTTCGCACGCTTCTTGTTAATTGCCACCCGCATCCGCTTTTTCGACATCGAGCATCTCATTCATTCATATCCGAAAGCTATGCTCGCTTGCACACACTACATTCAAGGATATGCCCACCTCCATGGTAATTCAAACCCCGGATCCAAATGGCAAACTTCTAGAGTAAGCCATGGTAATGAAATTCAGGTCGACAGACTTGTTTTCCTTGCATCGCTGATAGCTCTCAAATCTTCGGATATAAATATCATCTTGGGTATGGACCGGATGTCATCCCATCATGCCAAGATTGATTGTTTCTCTAGGACTGTTCAACTTACGCACTTCGGGAAAGATAGTCAATGTCTTGACCCAATATCCAAGCGCCAACTATATTCTCTTAATGCCACCATTGCTGCACTCAAGACGCTCCGTAGTCCGTGACTTTCCGGATGTCTTTCAGAAGAATTGCCGTGTGTCCCACCGATGAGATGTTGAATTCGTGATAGACCTCATTCCAGAACTGCCCCAATTTCTAGAAGACCCTATAAGATGGCACCCTAGAACTAGCCGAACTTAAGAAACAACTCGATGAGGCCTTGCAAAAGGGTTTCATCCGCCCTAGTTCATCTCCTTGGCTTGCCCCGCCCTCTTCGCAAGAAGAAGGATGGTACGGACCGATGGTTGTAGATTATCGAATTCGCCAACTTGGTCACAATTAAGAACAAGTATCCGCTTCCTCAGATCAACGATCCGTATGATCAGCTCGCAGATCCTCGCCTTCTAAGATGGATTTGAGGTTAGGCTACCATCAAATCAAAATCCAAACGGGACATTCCCAAAACGGCCTTTGTTACTCGTTACGCCAATACGAGTACACCGTCATGTCCTTCGGCTTAACCAACGCCCAGCCACATTTCTCCCTGTTAATGAACTCAATCTTCATGGAGTATTTGGATAAATTCGTCGGGTTTACCTCGATGACATACTCATCTATTCCAAGAACGAGGAAGAACATGCCAACATCTAAGGCTAGTGTTGATGAAACTTCGAGAGCATCGCTTTATGCCAAGTTTTCTAAATGCGATTTTGGCCGCCGTAGTGACCTATCTAGGACATGTAATTTCGTAAAGGTATTGCAAACCCCGAGCGAAGTTCAAGCCGCCCTTAATTGACTCCACCGAATCGGTCAAGCAAGTTCGAGTTTCTTGGCTTAGCGAGCTATTGTCGCCGCTTGTCGAGAACTTCTCCAAAGTTGCTAAACCTCTAACCGAACTCCTCAAGAAAGATAAAAGTTCGAGGACTCCACAATGTGAGCACAGCCTGTGAACCGAAAAGACGCTTAACTTCGCTCCCGTGCGGTACCACCAGATTTCTAAGGACTTTGTTATCTATTATGACGCCATGACAAGGACTAGGCTGTATTCTCATGCAAGATCGACACGTAATTGCTTATGGTTCACGGCAATTACACCCACATGAGGAAAACTACCCTACTATGATCTAGAGCTTGCACTGTAGTCTATGCACTCAAAACTCTGGCGACATTATCTTCTTGGTAATCGCTATGTAAATCTACACCGATCACCAAAGTCTGAAATATATATTCACCCAACCAGATTTGAATCTCGTGCAAAGACGTTGGTTGAGTTGATTTCAGATTTCACTTAGGGATAACTTATACCCGTGAAAAGCCAACGCCATGGCTGATGCGCTTAAGTCAGAATCTTATCGCAACAACTTGATGTTGCAACAAAGTCAACCACTTCTCCACGAGGAATTTCGAAGCTCAACCTTCACATTGTTCCTCGAGGGTTCCTTTCCACCTTGGTGGCGAAACCTTCCTTACGGATCAGATCATCAAAGCCCAAAAGGTAGATCCGGAATTTCCGTGATCAAAAGAAACATCAAGAAAGGAGTTGCGGATTGTTTCTCCATTGATGATCAAGGAGTCGATACTTCGAACCCGCCTAGTGGTTCCTAAAGTACGAAACCTGCGGCGCATTGATCCTTAAGGAAGCTCATGAATCTCCTCTCACCATTCATCCCGTGGCACTAAAATGTATCAGACCCACGCCAGAGGTTCTCGTGGACTAGGATGAAGAGAGACATTGCTCAATATGTTGCTAATCGCGACGCTCTGTCGTCGGTAAAAGCAGAGCATCAACGGCCTCGCCGCACCCTTCAACCTCTAGCTATTCCTCGAATGGAAATGGGATAAAATTAGTATGGATTTCATCACCGGTTTTCCCAGACCAAGAGAGGGAATAATGCTATCTTTGTCGTTATCGATCGCTTCTTCCAAAGTAGCCCATTTCTTACCTGTCATGAGAGTATAACCGCTAGTCAGCTAGCCGATTTGTACATCTCCTAATAGTGTCTCTTCATGGTGTTCCATTGAAATAAACTCTGATCGAGGAAGTCTCTTCACCTCTCGATTTTGGGAAAGTTTCAAAACGCTATGGGAACCCATCTTCCTTTAGCACTGCTTTTCACCCTCAATCAAGTGGTCAAGTAGAACGGTCAACCAAATCCTAGAAGACATGCTTCGAAGCTTCATATCTCATTCGAATGGATTGGGAGAAATGCCTTCCATTTGCCGAATTTGCTTATAACAACAGCTATCAATCTAGCTTGGGCAAAGCACCTTTGAAGTTCTCTATGGACGAAGGTGTCGAACACCTCTTAACTGGTCGAAACCGGGAAAGATAATTTTTGCCCGGATATGATCCAGAAGCGTAAGAGCAAGTTCAGATCGCTCGTGAAAAGTTGAAAACAGCCCAATCTCGCCAAAAGAGTCAATATGACCGAAAACATAAGGCTATGACTTACGAGGTTGACGAGAAGGCTTACCTTCGGTTACCCTCCAAGGGAACCCATCGCCGTATCAAAGGCAAATTGCCCTCGCCACATTGGACCCTTTCGCATTCTTGCCAAACGAGGAGAAGTTGCCTACCAATTGAACTACCTCCGATCTCTCCAAAGTCCACGACGCCTTCCACGCTTCTCAACTCAGCGCTGCTTCTCGGATCCTATCCGTGGAGGGACCACGTAAACGCTTGATCTTCAAGATAATCTCACATATCGAGAATATCCCGCTCAGATTCTCGATCGCCGAGCGCAACCACTCGACGGCATAATATCAAGTTTCAAGGTTCAATGGTCGCATCATTCGAGAAGGAAGCTACTTGGGAAAGGGAGGATCGCCTTCGACTTGAGTACCCCGCCTCTTCCCGGAGGAACCTAAATCTCGGACGAGATTCTTTTGAGTGGGGTGAGTTGTCACAACCTAGCTAGTCCATGCATTAGAATGTTGCATCATGTTTATTTCATTCAATGTAAATTTGAAATGGGATTGCCGTAACCCCCACTCTCCTCAAACAACTAGGGTTTACTAAAAATATTTTCGATGAACCTGAATGCCTCTTCTAAAATGTCCATCATTTTTGTCTTGGTCCGTAAGCTTTGCCAAAAGTGATGCACAATTTCCTAGGTCATCTTAAGGTCTTTGAATTAAATCATAGCTATTTGAATTTGGGCATTTAAAATTTATAAAATATTTCAAATGTCCAAATATCTCCAAACTAAATGTTTCATGTTGGAAATATTCCAACAATGGACCAGGAGTAGTTTGGTGAATTTTGAAACCTCCTAGGTATTTTAAATAACTCAACAAAGTTACGTAAAAATAGAAAAGAAAAACAGAAAGCGTAAAACTTACTCGGCGCCGCTTAGCCAGCCCACCTGGCCGCCCAGCCCATCGCCACTGGCCAATGAAATGCTTGGCTTGCCAGTGCAGCAGCAAGGTGCTCGGCGGCGGCACCGCAGCTCGCCACGCAGCTGCCGCTGCCTCGCTGCTTCCCCGCTGCCACGCCGGGATCGACCGCCTTCTCCCGCACCCCTGTGACGCTCTCCTCCCCGTTCGCTCTCCTCGCCTCCCCACGCCATGGCCGACGCCACGCCGCCAAGACCACCGCCGTAGCCGCTGCCGTCGACCCCACGCAGCGCCACGTGTTCAGACGCTTCTCCGCCGTCTGCCGCCTTCGAAGCTAGCCGAGCCTCGAAGCGCCAAGGTTCTCAAGCCGCCGCACCAAGCTTCGCTCAAGCGCCACCGCCGGAGATCCTTCGCCACCGCCGCTGCAGCTCGCCCCGACCACGCCGCTCGCACTGCTGCAGCGTCTGGCCGTGAGCTTAGCAACCTCTCGACCTCTCTCGCCTGGCACTACAAGAAGCGCGACGAGGATCGCGACGACGCACCGCCATGACCTCGCCGCCGACGTTCTCCTGCCGCTTCCCGCCACTTCACCGTGTCCATCGCGTTTCACCACGACGCGATGGAGCTAACCACGCACTCCACGCACCTCACCGCACCCCACAAAGACGAGTTCACTTTCACCCGAGCTCCGGTCGCCAAACTCGCCGCTGGCGCCAACTCCGCCACCTCGAGCCCAACGGACTCCGCCAAGAGTCATGGTTCGTCTCAGCTGCACTCCGTGGCCTCAAGGCCATTTGGTGGCCGGAATGGCTAAACCACTTCCGCCGCTGCTGGCTCGGCCAAGCTAAACGCCTGGGTTTGACCTCGGTTTGACCACGGTAGGCCTGTGTCGACTCTCGGGTCTATGACATGTGGGCCCAGCCCCGCTAATTAAACTAGTTTAGTTTTTTTAATTAAACCAACCCCATCGACATCGCTGGGACCCACGGGTCAGCTTGACCCGACCAGCCTGCTGACCCCTCGACGCCATCATGACGCAAGGTCGACGTTAATATTTAATTTATCGGAATTATTTTTACACAGAAATTCCAAATTGTTTCAAACTTCAAAAATTCATATAAAATCAACCATAGCTCCAAATGAGACAAATTATATATGAAAATGATCAGAAAATCCAATCTTTCCATCTGTACAGGTTTCATGCATGTTTACAGAAGCTAACCCACTGTTTATGGCAGAACAAGTTTAAGCACTTTAAATGATCATAATGAGTTTGAAATTGCATCTTTAGTTCAAAATGCTTCAAACTCATTTGGTCCTAGTTGCATTAGCCCAAAGCACTATTTTGCCATGTCTCATTGCATGCATCATATTGTTGCATCTTGTTTGGTAATGCTTGTATCGGTGTTCCATGCAAGTGTTCTCGCCTCGAGGAGTACCGTGATAACCCCGACGAAGAACAATACCTGCGTAACGAATTCGTCGTGCAAGCAACCAACCATTTGATCATATCGATAAAATCCCATGTTCTTGCTCCTGCTCTCATTTATCGCATTAAGACAACGCGATTCAAACTCGCTGTGTGTCATGGGTAGTTGAACCCATTTCCTCCGCATGACCTGTCATTGCCACAAGAATTCAGATGAAACCCACTAGCATGTGTAGGAGTTGATTGAGCCATATGATTGTGTTGTTCCTACCTTGCTATGCCTCGCTATGCTTAGAGTCGTGTCGTCCGGTTCATCCGGTGATGGCTAGAGTGAAATGATCGAGTCGGTACGAGAGTAAGGTGTTGAACACGATTTGGTAAAGGTATCGATGAAAGGCCATGTAGGAGTACATGGTGGGTTGTTTCATTGAGGCCGCCCTGCTAATCGAGATCTCAGTGTGTGATTTAAGATTCAGCTACTACCATGCATTGGGCCCAAACCAATGGACCCTCTCGGCTTTATTCACCCTAGCCTTCGTCCAGAGTTGCAAGTAGTTTCGTGTTTGTAGCTCATCGAGGCCGTGGACAGCAGCCGACCGTAGGGGTGGGCTGTGATGCGGTAGGTACGTGGCACGGTGTACCGGATGCCCGCTTGGTATCTCGAACCCTGCTCACATCGCTTGAGGTCGTGAGCGAGACTTCGCCGAACTCCTCATAGATGGAACTCAAATAGGCGATAAACCCGACTAGAGGCTTAGGTGTTCAGGTAGGTCGTGGCCGACACCCACGCTGGGCTTCCGCTGAAGGTTGCCGAGTACATGTCGTGTAAACGCGTATAAGTGGTGAGAGCGCAGTATGAAGAAGTACACCCCGCAGGTTAATATCATCTATTCGAATAGCTGCCGTTCATGTAAAGGACTACTTGGTTGCCTATACAGCTCATAGACAAGTAAATGGATACTACTAAAAGCCTCAAGATAAGCGTGAGTGCCGAGGATGGCTTCCTCGTAGGGAAGACGGGGTTGATCCTCGTGGTGTATTGAAATGATGAGTAGTGGACTGAAAAGCAAAACTATTTCAAGTTGGTGTCTCAGAGGATAGCTTAGCCATGAGTCAAAGCTGGCTTGCTGCAATAACCCCACCAACCCTTCTTGATAATATGCATGTATGTAGGGTCTGATGTAAGTCTTGCTGAGTACCTTTGTACTCATGTTGCTTTAATTTACATTTTTCAAGATGCCTCAAACCCTTCCGACGGGTTCTTCGAGACGCTGACATCGATGAGTAGACTAAGGCCCGTGGTGATCCCTGCAAGAGAAGGACCATGTAGTATAGCTAGGCTTACCCAAGCCTCTTTTATTTTACTAGTTGTCTGCATTCGACAAAACACTTCCGCTGTGGCTTGTATGCTTGTATGACTTGTATGTGGGTCGTGACCCTGTACTTGTGTGTATGATATGAATGGCTCTCTCGAGCCTTTAAATAAAGTACTTGTGTCGAGAGTCATGTTGTGATGCCTTGTTGTATTTGCACATATCGAGCATATTGTGTGTATGATTGAAATGCTTGGTATGTGTGGGATCCGACTATCTAGTTGTTTATCTTTAGTAGCCTCTTCACCGAAATGTCTCCTAGTGTCTCCACCGAGCCATGGTAGCTTGCTACCGCCTCCGAACACTTAGGCTGGCCGGCATGTGTCCTTCTTCGCTCGTGGTTCCGTTCTTCTCGGAAATGTCACGATTGAGTACCGGAGTCCTCGTTAGCCCGCCACAGCCCTCGGCTTATCGGAGTCCTCATAGCCAGCGCCACAGCCCGTGAACTTACTTGTCTGCCGACCGACACGCTCGATGTCGGGTCATGGATGCCTCGTCCTCGTAAGTCCGTGCTACTTTGGGTTTACGACTAGTCATGTCAGCCCGGCCCTTTTCATATGGATGCTAGCGACACTATCATATACGTGTGCAAAAGGCGCTAAACGGTCCCGGCCGAGGTAAGGCGACACCTGGGGATACCGCGGCGTGAGGCCGCAAAGTGATATGATGTGTTACAGTGCTAGATCGATGTGACATTGAGTCGGGTCCCGACACTTTCTTCCTATTGTTCCACCTCCGCTCTTTTCCCTTGCCGGGCAAGATCCTCACCGTCGCATTCTCTCGCTTCCTCAGAATCTCTCCGGATTTTCCTCCTCTCAGCCCGCAGCATCACTTGTCGCCGTGAGCATAGAGCTCACGATTATCTTCGATCTTGCATATCGCCATCTCTCCTCATCCTACGGCAAAGACGCTTCGTGGAACGCTGCCGATAACCGCTGCAGGGTGGACGCTCGATGTTGCGCCGCACTGCTGAATCTCTCAGATGTACTTGCGCAGGGCTTTCCTCCTTTTGGACGAAAGCAGATGCGATCGCTTCTCTGCCATGGGTTTGTGGCCAGCCAGTAGGCGCCGACAAACCGTGACATAGGTCCGCCATGAAGAGATGGAGCCGTCCGCAAGTGGCATGAGTCAAGATCTCGACGCGTAAAGCTTGAGCACCACGGGAAGTAGTTGGCGAGATCTTCTTTATCGCGCCCGGCAGCCTTTCGCACCGCGATGGTGTAGATGCTGAGGAACCCGGACGATGTATCCTGCCATCGCATTTCGCACGCCCGCTTGAAGTTCTGGTTTTAACCATCGACTTGTCGCAGCTCACGGTGAACGCAGGCAACCTGCCGCCAGACGGCAAGTCGCCTCGTTCTCGGGTGCGTGCATATCGACAAGGCTCAGCCGCCACTGGTCGATTGACGCCGCTTTCTCCGGGCGCCTATGCGAAAAGGAAGGCCTTTCAGGTTGCCGTTTGAGAACATGGCGCTGATCACGGCGAAGTTGGCGGGACCGACGACGCGTTGAGTCGGGCGGCCGGATTGGTCCCATGAAGCCGGTGATCTTGGCCTTCGGGCTGGGAGTGCACGGAGGTGGCACCCCAGCGGTCTTCGGCGGCTTGCGCCGGCGCTTTGCCGGGCTTGGCGCGCCGGCCAGCCGGGCTTGAGCCGCTGGCGGCCGGCGAGGCTATATGGTCATCTCTAGTCGCCAATCTTGTGTGGCGCCGAGGGTAATTCCAGAAGCAGTGTTCGGGCGCCTGCTGTCCACCGCTGTCTTGGGTGGCGGTGGCGATTTAGCGGCGCGAGGAGCGGATGTGCTTGGACTTCAATCGATTGGGAGGTGCTACACTCGCCCCGGGCGATCAGGACTAACTCGCGCCAAAGATGTCGGCGCAGCATGCCGACCTCGAACGCCCCGCGACCCACCAGCTTGGCCTTTGCTCATCGCGAGCACGGTGTTAGGAGCACCGGGCGCTGTTTACCTTTGCACCTCCCCGGGATGGGTGTGGTGTATGTACGGTCGCCGACGCTATGGGCCTTGTTTTTGGACCGGTGATTTACATGAGTCCACTGCCGGGCGCTGCTACTTGGCCGGCGTTCACCCACCGCTCGCTGTTCGCGGTGGTGGCAGAATCGATGTAGACGGAGCGCCACCTCCAAGGCTTCTTCTTCGTGGCATGTTGATGAAGACGTTGATGTAGCGCGCGAGGTTAGATCGATGTCACGACTCGACGCAGTCCCGCTCGGGCGCGCCAAAGATGTCGGGCGGTCTTTGGCGGCCACGAGCACCTATGGGGCACGGGGCCCTTCTAGTCCGGCAAGGAGCGGAGGGCGGCGCAGAAAGCAGATCGAGGTCGAGCGCTGGGGAGATCCGGGCGATTTACCCAGCTTCGGGCTCTCCGGAGAGATAAAACCTCACCGCTGCTTTTTGTGCTTGTATTTGATCTTGCTCGAGAGCGCGAGCGCATGGTGGTGTTGTGGGTGTCGATGGATCGAACTCCCTTCTACGTGCACATGGGCCTCCCTTTATAGTCTCAAGGGGGCACCCCATGTGGCAGCGAGAGGAAGAGGGGGTAAAAGGTAAAACGCAGGTTGGTACAACAAGGATTAACAAAGGTCCCCTACCTAACTCGACGTAGAGACAAGGGCATTTAATGCCCGTCCGGTCGCCCCAACAAAGGCAAAGAAACGATCATAGGTGTGAGCCACCGCTGCCACGATGGCGCCTCTGTCACCTGCTTGCCACCTTGTTCAAGATGGCTGTAGCGGCACTCGCCACGCGCCCCTGGATGGCCTTTGGGGTGACACGTCGCTGGATGCGCTGGAGTTTGGTGGCAGCCTTGCCTGGGCGAAAGTGCCTTGTCACGCTTCTTCTCTTGTTGTGTCGGGCAAGCTTGTCGTCAGCTGGCCTTTGCCGGACGCTGGGCGTCGCGCAGGCAAGTCTTCCGGGAGCGCCTTAATATTTCCGGCAAGCTCCTCTGCCGGGCCTTTGTCTTCGCCTGATACTTTGTTCTTGAATGGCAGTAGTAGGTATTGACGAGGGTCTGGCGGCGCCTCGACAAGCCTTGGTCGCACAGGTGCTGCGATCGCCTGCGTGGCACAAGTTCGGGTATTAAGGTACCCCACCTTAGTACACCGACACAAAGATTCAGCCAGTGTGCAAGAACATCCCAGACGCCCACCCCGCCATGTTATCCAAGGCTCCATCATAACGCATGCGAATTGCAGTGATGAGGGGAGGAGATGGCATGTGCAAATCAGAGATGTCACGAGCCATATGCTCTGCCGACAAATGTGCATCGCATGAGGAGGGAGGAAACTCCCCGGAGAGAACGAGGAGCGTATGATCTGACAGAGAGGAAGCCGCCTCTGCAAGGAAGAACCGGAGGCGGAATAACAGAAGCTTGAAAGCTAAAGATGCTAGTTGTCGAGCAGTCCGCAACGGAGGTGGCGCCGAGAAAGCCAAAGCGGTGACTCCAAAGAAGGCTGTGGTGGCCGCCGACAAGGTGATTTGCTCCGCAGAAGCAAGATCGAAGATCCACCGCACTAAGGGCCATGATCTCCTGCACTCGCAAGAAAGTTGAACAACTTGTTGAACTGCGTATACTAAATATGAGCGACGCGACAAGGAGAAGGCCCAAGAGGGTGGTGGAGGATCCGCAAGAAGCGCCCCGGCCGAGAGGGCGCGAAGAAGGCCAAGCAGCAGCAAGGAGACAGCTCTCGCTGGCGGCGCATAAGGATGAAGACGAAGACGAAGATGAAGAGATGGATGAGGATGAGGCCGATGAGCAGGAGTTTCGTAAAGCGATAGAGGTTTTGTGCGCCGACGGAAGTGCTTCTTCAGATACTTCGCAGACCGCCAGCTCAAACAAAGGTGCGGGAAGTTAATGCAGCGTAACTGCCGCTTGAATCGCCAAGAAGCTCTGGCGGTCCAAAGACGCCTATCATCTTTGATGTCGAGGATCACCCCGATCGTGATAACCGCGGTCGGTGCTTGCCGATGTTGGTTTCACTAACCACCCGCAACCTCAAGGTCACGTAAGATGCTAGCTGACGGCGGGCTGGCTTGAACCCGATCTCCTCAAGCGTACTCAAGAAGCTCCAGATCCCCGACAATGAAGCTCGAAGAGATCGACACTTTCCAAGGAATTAACCCAGAAAGAGTGTCAAGGGGAAGATCACACTCAAAGTGACATTTGGCAGCGAGCTGAATTTCAGTGACGAGAAAGTCACTTTCGACGTTGTTGATTTCCCATTGCCCTACAATGGGATACTCGGACGACCACGCCGCCAAGTTCATGGCAGCTTTCTCACTATGCCTACAACGTGTTTCAAGATGCCCGGTCCGGCAAGTGTCATTTCTGGCCCTCGGCGACAAGAAAGATGCCCTTATCTGTATCCGGCAAGATCTACCGAAGCAGCAGCCACAGCATATCGCGAAAACACTTGTCATCGAAGCTCCCGGGGAAGAAGAAGACCAAGTCCGCAAGAGCAGCTCGATGCCCACTCCAAAGAACGCAGACTCTTCGAGTGCTGCACTACCGCCGAGGACGCACCATCGAGCTCCACCCACCGCCAGGTAATAAGGCAAAGACGCTTCACTAGAGACTAAGAAAGTGGTCGCTTAAGGAGGACGGCAGACCGTGGTACTTTTACCATCAAGCCACGCTTGACCCTAAATAGGAAAGCGCTGCCCTTGCTTTCTCTGGCGAATGTCGGCGTGTTTGCATGGCAACCATCCGACATCCCCGTGTTCCTGTGAAAGTGATTGAGCACCACCTTGCCGCTTGTCCTCACGCCGCCCGCCTCAGCAGCGTAGAGTCAGAAACAAGCAAAGGAGCGACAAGAATTCATCGCAGAAGAGATCAAGAAGTTGGAAGCAGCAGTGCCTTGTCCGAGGAGTGCTCCATCCCACGGGTTGGCCAATCTCGTAGTCGCGCGCAAGGCTTAACGGAAGTGGAGGCTTTGTATTGACTTCACCGATGTTAATAAAGCTTGTCCTAAGGATCCATTTCCCTTGCCTTGCATTGACCAGATTGTCGACTTCACAAAGAGGATGTGATTTGCTTTCATTTCTTGATGCATACTCGTGATATCATCGATCTTCATGGCGTAAGAGGATGAAGAGAAGACCGTGTTCATTACTCCATGTGGCACGTGATCGCTTTGTACGGATGCCTTTCGGACTAAAGAATGCTGGTTCAACATTCGCAAGAGTAGTCATTCATGCTTTTGAACCACAGCTTGCACAGTAAATGTAGAAGCTATATGTATGACATAGTGGTCAAGAGCAAGGACAAAGCAACATTGATCCGTGATTTGGACGAGACCTTGCAAATCTGGCGCAAGATCAATCTCTCAAGTTGAACCCCGGAAGTGCGTGTTTGGAGTCCCTCCGCAAGCTTCTCGGTTCTTTACGTATCTCAGCCGGGATTGAAGCCAATCCCGACAAGATCAAGGCCATTGAGCAGGTCAAGCACCGGCCCAAGGATGCACGAAGGTTTGTCGCTGGCGCTGCTGCTTCTCAAGAGGGTTCATCTCTGTCTCGTTGAAGCCGCCTGCCATTTTCAAAATTTTGAAAAGGCAGGTCCAATGAAATGGACTGAAGCGGAGGTTGCGCCGCAGGACTTGAAGAGATACTCTCCTCCACTCAATACTTGTCGCACTCTAAGCCACAAGAAAAGTTGTCTTGATCTACGGCAACCAATCAAGTGGTTAGTGCTGCTAGTAGCGGAAAGGGAGGCGGATGATGAGCCAGCGACCACGGCAAGCTTGAGTCCAATGACAAGCGTGGGGGTTCCCAACAAGCTCTGTCCCGATAAGGATAGATCTGTGGCAGCCAGTGTGAAGAGAAACAAAGAAGATGGTGTATCAGCCCAGTTTATTTTGTCGGCCCCTTCCGCAGGGGCTAGATCAAGGTACTGCTGCGTGGTTGCTTTTCTTCTCATGGCCCTCGAGGAAGCAGCGCCATTACTTTCAAGCACATGAGATCACAGCTTGTCACCACTTTCCGCTGAAGAGGATATTGCGTAATCCGTATAAAGCAGTGATTGTTGAGTGGGCACTGAACCTGCCAAGCTTTGGCCTCAAGTTTGAGAGTACTTCAACTATCCAGAGCCGAGCATTGGCAGAATTTATAGCAGAATGGACGCCAACACCGATGAAGGAATTCAAAACGAAAGCATCCCCATCAAGGAGGCAAGCAAAGAATGGATCATGTACTTGATGGTGCCTTTCGCCACAAGGCGCCAAGCAGGGTGTGTTACTTGTCGCACCCCATCGGAGAGCACCTCTAGCACGGGTCCAGATGCACTTTCTCCAAGGAGCAAGCGACAAACAATACCGCAGAGTATGAAGGCTTGCTTGCCGGACTTAGGATTGCGGCAGACCTTGGGATCAAGAAGCTCATTGTCAGGGGTGACTCGCAGCTTGTCGTCCGCCAAGTGAACGAATATTATCAGAGTCCGTTGATGGAAGCATACATCGATGAAGTGAGAAAGTTGGAAGAGCATTTTGACGGCTTACAGACGGAGCATGTCCCGAGAGCCAGAATCCACATTGCCGATGGTTCGTCAAAATGCGCAACATTAAAGCACCTGTGGAACCAGGGATCTTTGTGCTCAAGCTAACTCAACCATCTCAGAACACCATCACCGGACAGGGCAAGAAAAGGAAGTTGGTTTCCGTGACTACTTTCCCAGAGCTCCCCGGCCGCCGCCAAGAAGGTCCCCAAAATCAACACTAAGAGCTGCTGAGGAGCAGCCTGCCTGACAAGCCCTAGGTTTGTTTCGCTAGAAGTAGACGCCTCGACGAAGTTTTGTTCCTAAGCTTGCCGGGAACATCAAGCTCCCACGAGCTACGATTCTTGCCGAAGCAGATGTTCCTGCAAGAGCAGCATTTGTGCCTTTTAGTCCTTGTTGTTGAGCCGCAAGCTCCAAAGATGGGCACAAGAGATTGTCCATTTATTCGCACAGAGAACTTCCAAGAGCAAGAAGAAGTGAGAGAGTAGCCCGGCAATCAAGTATGTACCAGTTTGTTGACAAAGACACTGCATGTAAGAAGATTCAACGGAGTGAAATTGAAGTGCATTCCCGAAGATGGACAGGAGCTGTCATGGAGATACATGGAGGCATATGGTCACCACATTACGCAAGAGCACTTGCCGCAAAGCCTTCCGCAAGGTTTGTTTTGGCCAATAGCCCTCCAGATGCAATCGCACAAGTAACCAAGTGAAGCGTGCTGGCCCACTCAAAGTGATACATCAACCACTTCAAGTCTCCAGACGCATCCCTTTATCCTCGCCATTTTCGTCCGTGGGCTCGACATCTCGCCCTTTTTCCCGAAGTTGTCGGGGGCTTTGAGTACTTGTACGTACATCGGCTAAGTTCACAAAGTGGCCGAAGTGGAAGCAAAGGAGGAAGGTGACAAGACAAATAAGCAGCCAGCTGTTCTTCAGTCGATTGTTTGCCGCTTTGGAGTCCCTAATGATCATCACCGACAATGGCACACAATTCACGAGCCGCACCTTCATGCAAGACGCCCAAGATCTTGGCGCCAAGATCTGCTTTCGCTTCGCTGCTCACCCGAGAAGCAACGGTCAAGCGGAGAGGGCAACGCCGGCGCTGCGTGGGCTCAAGACCGTAATCTCGAGAGGCTGCACAAGTGCGGAAGAAATCGATCGAGGAGTCGCCGTGGTTCTTTGGTCGATCGACGACGCCAAATCGAGCCAACCGCCGTACACTTTTTGCTCTAGTCTATGGAGCGGAGGCAGCCTCCCCACGGAACTCGGATAGGATCGCTTGAGTGCTCGTGATATGATGAGTTTGAGCAAGAGCAAGCGCGATAAGATGATGCTACCGCTTCCTTGAGGAAGATCGCGTTTCAAAGGCTCAGACGAGCTGCTTGATACTCAAAAACTTTGCGCCGCTACCATAGCCGCAAAGTCAATGCCGAAGTCTCGAGAAGGCGATTTTGTTCTTCGGCGCTGCTCAATCTGCCAAGAATTCCAACAAGTTGACGCTGGCGGGAAGGCCCTTATCGGGTGAAACGAGTCACTAGGTTGGCTGTCACCGCTTTGAGACCGAAGATGGCTTTCCGGTGAGCAATTCCCGAACATAGAGCATCTTCTAAGTTTTATTTATATATGCCCTTGTCGAACCTGTTCCAAGCAACCACCTTTTGTACAAGCCTTGTCATGCTGTCATGTAACCCTTTGTACAAAGCCGGGCCTAGATCTCGTGCATAAATAAAGATCATATGTTCGCACATCTTGTCAAAATTCATGCCTTTTTTTTTTCGCATGTATTTTTCTCGACACTTTGTGCAGCACTTGCCCCCGTAGTAATAACGAGCCTTAAGGCTCCATATCTTTATTCTTCTTTCTTTTTCTCAAAAGAAGGTTCCTTCGCCCACAAGTTCACCGGGGGAAGGAGAAGATAATGGTGTGGACCAGCATCGCTCAAAGAAGTATAGCCTTGCGGGACGCAGCATTTACGTAAAAGCTAAGTTTCCAAAGTTTGAGCACAACTAATTTTGAAATTTTTAAGTTATCTTCTGAACGACCGCGGCTTTTGTATGGAAAACCCGTGCGCCGGAGGAAACAACTCATGGTTAGTTGCTCCTCTTACTTTGTTTCGAGTCCGCTTCAACAACGTAAGTGTCACGACTAGTCATGGCAAGGTTTCTTGCCGGAGGTAGCACCGCCAAAGAAGTTGTCGATGTTCCAGACTCAAAGACTTATGGTAAGGGTGCCTACGCCGCAAGTTTCCTAAAAGCGAGGGTAAAACATACAAAGGAAGGAATCAAGTAAAGGAAATAACATAGCAAATACTGCCCAAGATAAAGAGAGACAAAAATGACTTGCCGTGGTTTCTAAATAAATTGTTCTCGTGAATATGTTTGGCAGCGGCAAGAAAAGGAGAAAACACGCGCCTAATCTACGCCGGGTCGCCGCCAACCCTCCCGGGACTTTTTGTTCACCTTGTCCACAATGGTGCGATAAGGGCTTTGAGCTCAGAAGATCAGCACCACCGCAGCTTCTTGAGAACGTTGGTGAGGTTGAGGTTCGATTGCGGAAGAGCATCTTCACCAACACCTTCTCTAAGACTCGGGCGCAGATTGCGCCATGATTCGCCACCACCTGCCTTGGGATCCTTTCCGGGTTGCTGGAGAGCCATCGCCACGCCTTTGAAGATCAGAGTGAGCTTGGCGCTGGCAAGGTTCTCGCTTGAGGAGTACTCAAGCCCGCCAAGTCTCATGCCATGCAGCCTCGTCAATGACCGCAGTAATGTTTACGAGGCCTTCCGTCTGTAGGCCCACCGTGAGTCTTGAAGGTGTTTCTGGTTTCGCGGGCACCTCGGCCAACAGCCTCGTTGGCCTTGAGTTCTCGCTCAAGTCCTCCTTCGCTTGGCGCCTGCCCAGCCGCCTCCACAAGCAGGCTAGCCTAGCCCAGATCAGCATTTGAGTCCTTGGCGGCGTTCAGCCTTGCCCTTATCGGGCGAGTTGACTTGCAGATCACCATGAGCGAGGGCATCCTTCTCGATTCGCTACCGGAGCGCGGCAAGCCCTCATTCTTCCCTTTCAGATCAGCCTCCAGCTCAAGGCCATCTTCACCTCCAGCTTCCTTCTTGGCGGCTCAAGAGCTGCGGCAGCATCCTTCGCTTCCTTGAGTGCCCCGCCAAGTGATTGCTTATGCGCGGGCGAGCTCCTCTTCATAACTGTCCAAGTCTGACCTTCCTCCAGCGCTCAGGCTCTCGCAGGATATCCTCGCGGCAAGCCGCTGTTGTTTTTCTGCTTCGCTTTCTCAAGATGAAGGCCTTCAGGCTCGACAAGCTGCGCCTCCTCCGCAATGGACCGGAGGTCCTCTTGGTTGCGCTCGAGCTCCTCCGCGATGCTTTCTATGTAACTCCCCGCCATGCGATAAGCGCTTCCGGACTCTCTGTTTGCTTTGTCGGGCGCGGAGAGCGACACCAACTTCCGGAGCAACCGCTTCTTCTTCGACTCCACGCCAGCCGCTGCGGTCAACCACTATCAGCCCAGTAGAGGCGAGCACTCCCGCCAAATGCCTCTCCTTCAACCGGCGCCTGAGCTCGACGCCTGTGGAAGCTTGATGAAGACACCCTCGCCGCCTTCAAGTAGGCGCTGGCTGGGCTCCTCGAGCCCGGTGCTGATCACGCGGAGGGTCGGCGGTCGGTAGCGCCTTGCACGCGCTGGGCCAATACTGGCGATCGCCGACCTCGCCTACCTCCTCGCCAAGAGCTTGGCGGCCTCTTCACCAAGGATCATCACAAAGCCTCTTTCCTTTCAGGGCGGCAGATCATCAAGTTGTTGCTGCAAGGCCCTCTCACCGTGGCCTCGGTCTCCATCGGATCTCGGAAGGGAGATCTAAAGACAGGAAGAGGAAGAAAAAGTCAAGCAAATATCCAAAAGAAGATCAGAAGAAGAAGAACCCAAGGGAAAATTTCTGACAAGGAGGGTTACCTGTGCTGGGCTCTGTGGTCGTGGGCTCCACCACCGAAGGCTCGCCGGTCCCGTCCCTTGCCGGGGAACTACCCTTGTCGGGGACCTCCTCCCTTGCCGGAGAGCGCCCTTGTCGTGAATCGCCTTGGCGGCGAAGGAAGCAGATAGCACCTCAGAGCGGCTTCGATTGTTCCCGATGGGCCTGTTCTCGCCCTACACAAGCAAATCAACAATCAAGATATCAACAAAGGAAAGAACACCCATGCGCCTCCCCACAACAGAAGTGAACAACATTTACGGTGGGGCTGCGCTTAGGGGCTGCTTCGGGAGAAGGTGCTGGTCCGACAGTGGTCTCGGACGCGTCTCTCATCACACAAAGAGGATCGCCTCGACATAACCACGGGACCTTGGCCCCTTCGCCGCCTTCGGCCAGAGTCCTGAAAAGGAACGGTTCAGAGGGAAGCAGATTGGATACAAGACAACCAACAGCAAGAATCAAAGAAATATGAGTACAACAAGAAGAAAGTCTTACTCCTCCTCTCTTCTTCCTCCTCGCCGGAGCTCGCGGCGGGAGAGGTCAAAGTCCGCACTTCTCGCACAAGCGAGGCGGAGGGGTAGGCTCCCTTGACGCCAGGAGCTGCGGCAGATCAAAAAGGGCGGCTCGAGAAGATCTTTACTCAGCTGTGCCGACGGGCATGAGATGCTCCTCAGCTGCAATGTGCTTGTCGTCAGGTGGAGCGTGTCCTCGTGACGCTGGGGTTGCTGTCCTGCCCGCCGCCTCATTGGTCTCCAGCCCCACGGAGGCGCTTCTCGTTTGAGCTGGGCTGCGCTGGGGGTCCGCCATGCAAGTTGCTCAAGACGGGCGAGCCGCTTATGCCGGGGCGGCTCAGCCAGCTGCAGCCAGTTTCCTCGCCTGGTGACCTTCCCGACAAGATCTCGACGGCAAGGCTTGCCGCCTCGCCACCTCCCGCCTTTTCCAACGTGAAACCAACCGCCTCGGCGCGGCGGCTGCCGCCACCTCTTCCGCTTCTAGTGGCGATGTACCACATCTCGCCATCGAGTGTCGCGGGTGAGGAGCCTCGCTGCCGGGCGCGGATCGCTACTCCACCAAATCGGGTCAAGAATTGCCGACGACGCCGCCGGAGGGCTCCCGCCAAGTTGGGATAATCCTGGTGAGTCGCACCGCATCATTGATGATGCGATCGAGCCGAGTTGCTGTACACAGACGGACGCTCATGCAGCCCGGAACCACT
>JAHHZJ010006235.1:0-18224 GCA_021437245.1 Aegilops speltoides | reverse complement strand
GATCGTGTTCGCGTGGTCAATAACCTCTCTGAGTTGGTTTAGCGATTGCATATATGCCGACGCCCTCGCATCGCTCAGAGTCGGATCGTCAAAGTCGATTTCCACCAAAGCGAAATCCACCATCTCATCGAAAGACGGGACACCTTTGCTTTCTATCACAACGCCTTCAACAAGAACAACGAGAAGCACAAGCAATTGAAGCGGAACGTGTCTTCAAGCATCAAGTCGAGCTATCACTAACCACAATCGCGAAGGCTTAATCAAGAGGAAGCCCTTCGAGAAGAAATACAAGAGAGGAACTACCATCCGCTGCAAAGCAACGCCAAGCTCCTCCACAAGCTCCTCAAGCTCCACCACAAGCTTCTCAAGCTCAACCTCAACCTCAAGGTCAACAAGAGCAAGTTGATCATGGACTTCCCGATAGAGGCGGGTGTCCCACTTTTCGATGAGATGATAACTATCGATTTGGTGGAGACGACTTTTGATAATCCGACTACAAACGCGCACGACGCTATGCCTTAGCAATCGCTAAACCAACTCCGAGAGGTTATTGGACACGCCTGAGCACAATCAACTCGACGAACTAAGGTCTATTCCCGCAAGCAATCAAGAACAAGCAAGAATATGATGAAAAGCAATCTGAATATTGCGAGTATGTATGAAGTATTGATAAAGGTGGGGATCCGTAAGGGTCTTGGTCTGGTCGTTGGACACAAACGAAGTACACGGTTGCAATGGCTAACTTTTAACTAAACAAATCCCAAGCAAAAGCTACTAGATGGATCTACTTATATAGGAGCAAGGGGTGACGGCCAAGGAGGTGGAGAACGTCCCAAGGCAGCCTATAACTAACCCTAGGTCGTACAAGACCAATGGGCCCAAGTGGAGGTGACGTAACACCTTGACTTGTAGTTTGACTCGGATTCTGGTGCAGCGTCAGATTGTTTCGTCCATTAACTCAACGCTCTGGATGATTTTTAGGTGATTCTAATTGTGCTGGAAAGAGCATGAAATCTACTTTCCAACAAAAAAAGAATCACCCAATCTGGAGTCCGTATGAAAAGTTGTTGACGTTTTGAGTCGGTTATTACCTGCAGTCCGAATCTGAATTCAGAACGTGAGAGACTTTGACTCAATCTTCTCTTGGCCCAAAAGTGACGTGAGAAGACTTTTGAACAGCACCTAAACTCCTCCTTTTCCCTTATCTTCATATGTGAATTGTACTAATTTCCCACACACACTGCAATTAGACAAAACACAAAAGTATGTGAAGTATTTTGTTCTCGATAACATAAATATATTATTGAATAGTTTGCACTAGAAATCACTCGACAAATATGCATGTATGCAATATTTTTGGTCTTATCCAAGGTAGTCATGTCCTCATCATCCTCCCTTCTTGAAAACAAAGTCACCCCTATGCTTGCTTAATCTGAAATGTGGCTAACAAAAGAGACAAGGTGTACATGTTGTATAATGATACGCCATCCATTTTCACTTCCCTTGATTTTTGCATATATGAGACATGAATAGATGAGTAACTTGCATAGTTCATAAAATCTAAACCAACAAATTAGCACAAGAACTAGAAGGCATGAAAATATTGCAACTCAGTTTGTACATATAAGTGAAGTTCTTATTTATTTCAAAAGATTGACAATGTTCATCATTAAACCATCCCAACATTGGTGAATAAACCTTATTCAAATTTACATGCTACAACATGCTTAGATAAGCAAACATGCAATGAGTCATTGACACGTAATCATCACCAAGATTAGAGGTCATATCAAAATGGTTAAACATTGATTCTTTTGCATCAACAAGTTAATTCAATGTGTGCACTCAAAATTGTTGGTATTTCAGTTGTTTGATCACATGACGATTCATGACAGTATCAAGATTCTCTAAAATAGGTGTTGTGCTCAAATCACTGGTAACTCAACACATGATGCATTCAAGTTAACTAGGGATGCATCATTCTCATGTGAAGTTATATCATCAATACTTTTATCTACACCTTGTCGCAAAGACGAGCTGATGTAGGTACACACGAGACAATGCACCATATACTTGAGATGATGTCGCGCCACAATCCGAGGTGGGGCTTCTAGTAGGTGCAACGGTGGAGGAACCAACCGACGGTGGTGAGCATGAACTGAATAGTAGTTGTTGGTCACCCAATGCATCCTCCTCAGAATCGTCTCTCAAAGGTACAAGCACTAACATATATACCGTAATGCAACGAGGAATATATCGAAATCTTGCTCGAATATCATGGTTCAAACCACCAAAAATCTATTCATTGTATCATCCTCAGATTTTTCTATGTCACAATGATGCATATAAGATTTGAACTCTTGTAGTAAGTATGAACAGTGTTATTGCCCTTGTTTAAATTGTTCAAATTCATGGGGAAGCAATCTACGCATTTATAGTAAGGAGGGAAAAACTGCTTTCTCATTACATCTTTCAAATCTTTCCAAGTTGTGGGTTGGTTATCAATGTTTTTCTTACAATGCACACTCCACCAAATGTACAAAACCAAGAATGCTCTAGTGGCAGCTCGTATCGCTCAAGTTCGTAAAAAACATGTTGACTAAAACTTGTTCTACTTCAAGCTCCCAAGCCAGATAAATAGCAGGATTAAATCCACCTCAAATGACGGTAAAGAGCTAACCTGCCATGTGCTTGTGTGTGTTGTCCCAACTCGTGGATGGTGAAGATGTGTTCGTCATTCAAGAACTTCTATCTCTAAACCTGTCATGATTAGTAGAAACAAGAAACAAAATTGAGAATAATGTTCCTATGAACTACTAGGATGTGGTTGTAAAGTGCTCACAGAAAGCAAATATCAATATCTTTAAGTTCTTACTATGCGGCAGGTGGTGACAGTAAACCAGCGTGTCAATGTAAACTCAAGATTGTGTAAAGCGATGCTGGTGAACGACGATACACGGTGTAGAAATATGTGGAGTTGGCTTATTATATATGGTAGCAAAAGATTAGCAATAATCAATTCAGAGATGCAATGTTGAATAAACGCCCAACGACGGTACTGTGTCGGGTCCTAGGCTAGACCGGACTAGAGACGCGAGCCCAGAACACTAATAAGGTCACACAGTGAGCACAACTAGCATCAATGAAGGATACTAAGTAGCTCTTGACAGCAAGATAGAAGTGAAGATCACAACGGTAGTGAAGATAATGATGAAAAACAACTACCAAGCAGGATATACAACAAATCTCTCTTCAACTTTCCTCTTGAAATGTTTGAGCCAATTTTATGATAAATTCTTTCAAAGAATGCTACTAACTCAAGCTTTCCAATGCAAAAGAATCACTCAATTCCGAGTTGATATAAGGAGTCAAAGAATTCAAAACTGGCCTGAAATATTGGAACAAGTTGTGTCGACGAACTTCGAGGGCAAAAGACCTATTTAGAAGCCGATTTTGAGGTGTCAAATATTGAACTAGCTTCTGCAACTATTTAGATGCGGCTCGTCACTAGCTTCAATTTGAGTACTCACGGAGCCAAAACGGACTTCAGATGAGGAAGATACACCTGTTTTACTGAATAGTGCACAAAACAGATTCCAATCCGAATTCAGTGCACGAGATTGATTCTAGATAGATCCGATTTTTTTTTCTTTTTTTTTTTCTCACGCTTTTTTTTCTTCTTTCTCTTTTCTTTTTTTTCCTTTCCTTTTTTCTTTTTTTTTCTCCTCTTTCCAAGACAAACTAGATAAGATGCAGATTGATCAGCAAAGATGTGAATGACCTCAACTATGATTATGATAATGAAACAATACAGAGCACGTGGTGAAAATTAATAGATGGGATGGTGGACAACTAAAGGCATAATGATGCAGCGCGGCGTGACTAATGTGAACAGAACTCAAACTCTAAAGGAACTAGACACTAAGACAAAGAACTCGACACGATGATGCAAACCGATAATTCAATAATGCAAACAACGAAAAGAAAATTGCAAAGGCTCAGAGGGCTTGGACCAAGGGTGGATAGATCTAACTATTTTTTGTGGCTTTTTCTGGACAATAGGTAAGAAAATAAATCTAATCTAGGAAAAACTGGAAATTCTCACCGAAAGCAACCTGAAAACCGATACCACTTGATAGAGGCGGGTGTCCCGATCTTTCGATGAGATGATAACTATCGATTTGGTGGAGACGATTTTTTGACGATCCGATACAAACGCGGCACGACGCATACGCCTTAGCAATCGCTAAACCAACTCCGAGAGGTTATTGGCCACGCGGAGCACAATCAACTCACTAACGAAGGTCTATTCCGCAAGCAATCAAGAACAAGCAAGAATATGATAAAGCAATCTGAATATTTGGCGTATGTAATGAAGTATTGATAAAGGTGGGGATCCGTAGGGTCTTGGTCCGGTCGTTGGACACAAACGGCACATGGGTTGCAATGGCTAACTTTAACTAAACAAATCCCAAGCAAAAAGCTACTAGATGGATCTACTTATATAGGAGCAAGGTGACGGCCAAGGAGGTGGAGAACGTCCCAAGGCAGCCTAAAACTAACCCTAGGTCGTACAAGACCAATGGGCCCAAGTGGAGGTGACGAACACCTTTGGACTTGTAGTTTGACTCGGATTCTGGTGCAGCGTCAGATTGTTTCGTCCATTAACTCAACGCTCCGGATATCTTTTAAGGTGATTCCAATTGTGCTGGAAAGAGCATGAAATCTACTTTCCAACAAAAAAGAATCACCCAATTCGAGTCCAGATGAAAAGTTGTTGACGTTTTGAGTCAGGTATGTCTGTGCAGTCCGAATCTGAATTCAGAACGAGAGACTTGGACTTATCTTCTCTTGACCCAAAAGTGACATGAGAAGACTTTTTGAACAGCACCTAAACTTCTCCTTTCCTTTATCTTCATATGTGAATTGTACAAATTTCCCACACACCTGCAATTAGACAAAACACAAAAGTATGTGAAGTATTTTGTTCGATAACATAAATATATTATTGAATAGTTTGCACTAGAAATCACTGACAAATATGCATGTATGCAATATTTTGGTCTTATCCAAGGTAGTCATGTCCTCATCACTTCCTCCTCGCCAAGAACAACATGAGGATGATTACCTCCACGCCAAGAACGCTATCATCACCATCGACCTCAACACAATGAAGAACAACGCTATGGCAAGCTCAAGTTCACAATGCCCAAGTTCAATGGAACCAATGATCCCAAGAGTACCTCTCATGGGCATTGAAGGTCGATAAAATCTTTCGCTTGCACAACTATGAGGAAGAGAAGAAGATCGCTATGGCATCACTTGAGTTCCAAGACTATGTGCTCATGGTAGGAACAAGTCCTTGAGCGCCGATCAAGCAAGAGGTGAACCTCCAATCACCACTTGGGCTCAAATGAAGGATGTCATGAGAGCACGCTTTGTGCCCACCTACTACAATCAGTGATCTCTTCAAGAAGCTACAACTCCTCAAGCAAGGAACAAAGAGTGTTGAAGAATACTACAAGGAAATGGAGATTGCCATGATTCGAGCCAATGTCACAGAGGATTATGAGCAAACAATGGCATTTATCTTTGAACGGACTCAACCATCCCATCAAAAGATCGCCGACTTCCAACCCTACTCCAACCTCATTGAGCTCGCATCAAGCTACAAAGGCGAACGGCAAGTGCAAGATGACTTCTAAGTACGCCAAGCAACTCATCCAAGACATACACGCTTCTCCAACAACCAAGCTTCAACAACTACTCCAACTCGGATGATCAACCAAGCCTCCTCAACCAACGCACGACAAGTCAAGTTACAAGAAAGCTTCTACAAGTTCAAGTCGCCCTCCTCCTACTACAAGCAACCCAAGCTGCAGTTTCATCATCTACTCCAAACGATGAGACCACAAGACAAGCTCCTTCAAGTGTTTTACTATGGCGGGCGCCGGTAATAAGTCATATGAATGCACCAACAAGTGGACCATGATACTCAATTCATTATGGAACCCACGACTCAATGAGTGAAGATGAAATGGACGCTTATTGAGCAAGTGGCTATGCACCGCGTGATCAACGATGCAGCGATGATCAAGTCTTTTGTGATGAAGATATAAGTCCCGGGCCTTGTTGTCTCCAAGGTCTTGACACTTCAACATCAACAAGAAGAAGACCAAAGATGCCACATCTTCCACACAATGGCTCAGCATCAATGGAGATCCGCTAAGGTCATCATCGATGGAGGTAGCTGCCACAACTCATGTGTCAAGAACTATGCTTCAAGCTCCAATTGGTCAAGAAGAAGCATCCGCAACCCACAAGGTTCAATGGCTAAGTGACTCCTAGACTATACGAGTTGAACATAATGTCCAAGTATCATTCAAAATAGGTGCATATGAGGACACTTTGAGTGTGATGTGGTCTCACGACTGCTTTGCCACCTCCTCCTTGGTCGGCCATGGCAATTGAACTGCAGTGTCTACTATAATGGGCGACAAACCACTATAGCTTCAAGATGAAAGGCAAAGAATATGTCCTATGACCAATGTCTCCTAGTCAAGTGATAGCCGACAAACAAGCACAACCAACCAAAGAGAGAAGAGGAGAAAGTGAGCCACCAAAAGAGAGTGAGAGCCACAAGCCAAATTTGAGCGCCTCTTCGCCTAGAGAGAAAACCTCATACTATTCGGCCACCAAACATGAGATGAGAGAAGTGTGGAGAACCCATCGAGTGTGATGCACTTTGTCCTTGTGTGCAAGGATGGAGAACCAAAAATTACCACCACTCATGAGCTACCTTTGTGTTTCAATCTCTTTTGCAGGAATTTCAAGATGTTTTTCCGATGAGCTACCTCCGGTCGACTTCTCCTCGAGGCATTGAGCATCGAATCGACCTCATCCCTGAGCGCCACTTCCAAAAACAAAGCTCCTACCGTGGTCAATCCCGAAGAAACCAAGGAGATTCAATGGCGCATACAACAATTAATCGATAACGGTCATGTACGGAAAGCTTAAGCCCTTGTGCCGCTCCCTGCTATCCTTGTATTTAAGCCCGATGGAAGTTTCCGCCAGCCCGATTGTAGACCTATAAATGCTATCAACAGGCGCTTATAGGCATCCCATTCCTCTTAGATGATATGCTTGATGAACTTAGTGGAGCCAACTTTTTCTCAAAAATTGATCTTAAAAGTGGCTATTATCAAATCCACATTCATGAGGGTGATGAATGGAAAACGCTTTCAAAACAAAATTTGGCTTATATGAATGGTTGGTTATGCCTATGCGGCTTATCTTTGCTCCTGAACTTTTGTGCTGCTTAATGCATCATGTACTTCCGTCCATACATTGGAATCTTTGTTGTGGTTTATCGATGATATTCTTGTGTTTAGCAAAACCATGAAAGAGCATCTTGATCATGTTAAGCTTGTTTTGCAAACACTTCGAAGGAAAGCCCTTATGCCAACTTGAAAAAATGCACTTTTGAGTTGACAAAGTGGTTTTCTTGGGTTTCGTTGTCTCTTCCAAGGGTGTCCATGTTGATGAAACTAAGATCAAAGCAATTAAAAACTTGGCCCTAACCCACCAATTTGCAACAAGTGCGTAAGCCTTGGTCTTGCAGTGTTTTTATCGCCGCTTAGAAAAAACTTTAGCACTATTGCAGCCTTTGCATGCTTTGAGTAAGAAGAATACTCCTTTTGTTTGGGGACCTTGTGTGCCAACGCTTTCGATGAGCTCAAGTCTTTGCTTACTCATGCTCCAATTTTGCTGTGCCCAATTTTGACAAAACTTTTGAGGTCCATGCAAGTGGTGGTAATTTGAATCATGGAGTTTTAATGCAAGAAAAACGAAGTCATTGCTTATTTTAGTGAAAAACTCTCCTGTGCTCAACTTAATCTATCCCATATATGACAAGGAAAGTTGGAGAGAGAGAGTTGTTGTATATCCGCTTGGCGCTTGTTTTTTCATCATTATCTTCACTTATATCTCGCCGTCAAGAGCTACTTAGTATCCTTTCATTGATGCTAGTTATGCTACGCCTGCGGACCTCATTAGTGTTCTAGTCGCATGCCTCTAGTCCGGGTTCAGCTTTAGACCAAGATACATCATCAAGGCCGAGCCGCTTATTCAACATTGCATCTTTGAATTGATTATTGCCAATCTTTTGCTACCATATATAGCCAACCCAGCTCCACATATTTCTACACCTGTATACATACGCCCCCGGCAATCGCTTACTCAATATTCGGAGTTACTTGACACCGCTGGTTCCCTATCACCGCCTCTGATGGTAAGAACTTGTAAGACATTGATATTTGCTTTATCATGTGAGTGTTTTACCACCACATCCTAGTAGTTATAGGAACATTATTTTTGGATTTTGTTTCTGTTCTACTAATCATGACAGACCCAGAGTCAATTCATGGGCTTTGTCGATCAAGGAGACATGTCACCACCTATGCAAATACCACAATGGCCACGAGAGGTGCATAAACATCCAAATGCACATGATCAGGTTCATGTTTCTATACCACCATTTAATGGCTGCTTTAGACCTGCTTTTATATATTGAATGGGAGTTAGACATAAATAATATATTTGCTTCCCATAATTTTGATGAACGTAAAAAGTTACTGTTATGCGTTGGTTCTTTCAACGGTTATTGATGAGGACATCCATACCATTAAAGACACCCACGGCCCCTCATGTCACATATACGGGACCAATTACTAGAGCTCACAAGACGCCAATTAAATTACCTGTACTTTTGTTTCTTGGTAATGATTCTAATGTTCATGAGAATATGATGTCGCCTAAATTGAGATACATTTGTTTTGCTTACAAATGAAGGGCCTAGCTTGGAGAAGGATGAACATTGGAGCAAGAACACGATGGAGTTGATGGCATGCGCAGGGGATCAAGAACGGAGTTACAAGTGATGATTTCAGGACTTTGAAGCCACCATAAGGAGTGCATGAGTTCCTTGGACGAAATATACAAGTTGCTACTTCATAATATTCGTCCATAGGCTATTCTAGGTGTCACATTACCTTATTATTGGGCCAGGCCCATGTAATTTTGAAATACTTAAGTATAGGCTATTTTAGAGTCCGTATGTGTGGGGAAACAAGAGATAGGTTGGTTTCGACCCCACCTTCAAGGGCCACGAAATTCACTCCTTTTTCCCCCATATATACAGCCCTTAGCGCTGCTTAGACTTTGGGTTTTGTTTAGATCAAAAGTTCGCTATAGCTGTAACTTCACAGCATTTCGTTTTCGTTCAATTCAACTGCGAGAAAGGCGCCACGTAACCCCACCTTGATCAATAAAGCTTTCATCTTATATTCGCAATATCCAGATTGCAACCGTTTCTTGCTTGTTCTTCGCTTGCTCGCAGGAAATAGACCTCGGTCGTTGATCGTGTTCGCGTGGTAATAATAACCTCCCTGAGTTGGTTTAACGATTGTTAAGGCGCTGACGTCCTCGCACGTCAGTAATCGGATCGCCAAAGTCGATTTCCACCAAAGCAAAATCCACCATCTCATCGAAAGACGGACACCTTCGCTTCTATCAAGTGGTATCAGATTTGTGTTGCTCGGTGAGATTTTACGCTTTTCGTAGTTTAGATCGAGTCTGTTCTTCATACCTACAAACCCATTTAAAAGCCAAAAAAAAAAGGTTAGGTTATCATATCCAACCAGTCTCGAGCTTTTGCATAATCTTTTTCAGACGGCGTTGTTGAATTGGTGGTTGCATCACGTGTCTAGTTGCTGGTCTTAGAGGCTAGTCTTTAGAGTTTCGAGTTCTGGTCATAAGTTGTCACGTCACCGCCGCATCATCATCTTCCCGCCATCTACCACCACCGCTTATCCGCCACCGCTCAATCAGATCCATATACCACCACCGCCATCATATACCACCACCACTGCCATATCCTACCACCATATATCCACCACCAATCCGAAGTTCCTTGCATATTGGGTTTGCTTCGGATCCATCTAATTTCCGATTCGTGTTTCTTTGTTCCAGTAGGTTTCTGATTCCAGCAATCTTTTGTCAGTCCGTAGAAGAGGTTGGTTTCAAAAAAAAACAAAAGAGTCCGAAACCACCCTCCGCTTAGGCCCAAAATTTTCCAAAACGCACGGGATAAAAAAATTTTCGCTATCCTATTTTTAGGTGTTTCTAAGTTTATTGAGCTAGCCGCTATAGAAAGTTTTTTGACCTGCTTCAGCTTTTGGGTCCGGCAATGAAAAAAAAATTTGGTCGAAAAAATTTCGCGGCCCATCCCGCTGCTTGACCTGGGAAGAGTTTTGAGACACTCGCCATTATAGTGATTTTTGCAAAAAAAAGAGCAGCGCAAAAAAAAAAGCAAAAAAAAAAGAGCGTAAAAAATTCAGAGTGTGCTTTTCCTTGTTTACGCAGCAGCCTGTGATTTTGTTAGTGTTCTAGGCTCGCCTCTCAGCACGGTTCAGCCTAGGACCAAAGACAGCACTCGCTGCTGAGCCGCCTATTCAACTTTGCATCTCCTCAATTGATTATTGTCGACCTTTTTATAAGC
Organism: Aegilops speltoides; assembly: GCA_021437245.1. Classification (NCBI taxonomy): domain Eukaryota; kingdom Viridiplantae; phylum Streptophyta; class Magnoliopsida; order Poales; family Poaceae; genus Aegilops; species Aegilops speltoides. Next base: position 7,666 of record JAHHZJ010006235.1, on the reverse strand, counting down.
CTTCCCAGCTCCACATACATCTACGCCGCATGCTTGATTCTCCCCTGTAATCGCTATATCCAAGCTTTGAGAGTTTTGACTACAACGGTTGTTTATCACCACCCGCTGGGTAAGAACTCGTAAGAATTTGAGATTTGTTTGACGGGTTTGTGATACACCACCACCACTTTTTAGTAGTTTGTAGGATCATATTCTTGTGTGTTTCATTTTCGCTAACCATGGTAGGATCATGTCGATGAGATCTGATTGGGAGAACCCTTTAACAAATAGCTACATGATAAGTTTCAGCAAATGATGATTGGACAAAAAGTGATGTGGTAAACAGATTTGACGAGGCCATGGAGAAGATAGATGGCATTGAGAAGACGTTTGAAACAAAGCTTGATAGCAAGTTTGATGAATTGCTCGCTTCTTCACAACCACCGCCAGCTGCACCTATCGCACTCTCTGAACGACAACAACCACGCCTCCTCCGAATCAAGATGGACGCGCTCAACAGGTTCCTATTGAGCCGGACAAAATCTGTGCCGTTGCCATCGCTGTTGGTGCTTTGGCTCCTCGTACATCGCTGTTGCTGGTACCGACGAGGATGATTATGTGAAGATTACGAGGATGAGGTTGATCAACATCGTAACTCACGGCAACCACCAAAGCACTAACAACCACCGTGTCGTCCACATGCAAATAATGGCAATGTTAAGGCTCCCCTTCAGTTTGCAGATCATGACCATCTCCCTAAACTGAAATTGAATATTCCACCATTTGAGGGTAGATATGTTCCTGATATATATCTTACTTGGGAGTTAGAAATCGAACAACGATTTACATGTTTACAATATCCCGAGGAGAGACGTGTTCGCCGCTGTTTGTGCTTACACTAGCTTTGCATGTGTTTGGTGGTCCGAACATTGTAGATTATATCCTGCCCAGCTACTTGGCTGCTTTGAAAAACTGCTATGCGTATCGCTGGGTTCCACCATATTATCAACGTGAATTACTTCAAAATTGCAGCGCTTAAGACAAGGAAAAATTTGTAGAAGAATATTATCGTGAATTACAAACCGCTTGATTAGATGTGGTATTGTTGAGGAGAATGAAGCTATGCTTGCACGCTTTCTCGGTGGATTAAATAGAGAGATTCTAACCATTCTAGACTATATGGATTATAATAATATCACTGCTTATTCCATCTTGCTTGTAAAGCTGAACGTGAAGTGCAGGATCGATGGTGCATTGGCGCCGCACTAATTTTCTTTTCATGTGTCGCACCTTCATCAGGACACACCACGGCATCATCTACTTCATCACCGCACTATCACCTCCTTCAGGTGCCACCTCCAACCGTGATACAAGAAAGCAGGCACAACCACCACTATCTGCCAAGAGCACACCAAGCTCACTGTAGCTCTTCTTTCCATCCATGGCGCCAACAGGCACACAAGTGATATTATTTGTCGTCGCTGTAAGGGAAGAGGACATTTTACAGAGAATGCAAATTCACGCGGTGATGATTGCAACGAGGATGGTGGGTATGAGTCCGCTAGTGACTATGATGAGGAGACTTTGGCTTTATTACACATGAGGAACACGGTGGAGATGATTCTTCATCATGAGACACAATACATGGCATGTCAAGATGCCGATAGTATGAATGTTTAGTTGCTCAACGTGTTTTGAGTGCAGGTGTTACACGCTAAGCAAAATCAGAGGCATAAATTGTTTCCATACAAAGGGAGTTGTGAAGGAACGTTTATTCACAGCCATCATAGATGGAGGGAGCTGCAACAACTTGGCTAGTATGGAGATGGTGGAGAAGCTATCTCTCACCACAAGACCACATCCACATCCATACTATATCCAATGGTTCAACAACAGCGCATTAAGGTTAAGGTAACACGTGTTCGCTGTGTGCATTTTAGTATCTCACATATGCTGATTATGTTGATTGTGATGTGGTACTCATGCTAGCATGTTCCTTGTTACTTGGTAGCACCTATGGCAATTTGATAAAAATTGCACACCAATGGTAGAAACAATCAGTATACTCTTGTTCATAAGGATAAAATATTACTTTGCTTCCTAGTGACTCCTGAGTCCATTTTGAAAGATGATATTAATAGAGCTAATAAAGCAAAACAGGAGAAAAATAAGAGTGAAAATCAGATTGTGGCTAAAGAATTTGAGCAACATATATGGCTTCCAATAATAAACCATCTAGTGTTGCTTCTGGAAATTAAATTGAAAAGTGCATGTTTACTTGCTACTAAATCTGATATATTGATGAGCTAGATTTTAGCAAATCTGTTTGCTATGCTTTTAAAAGAAGAGCATTATTTTCATTCGAGGACGGCCTTCTCTTTGCCTCCCCGCCGCTACTAACATTTTGCAGGAGTTCGCCGACGCTTTTCCACAAGACGTGCCACCGGATTACCACTCTATTCGAGGGATTGAGCATCAAATTGATTTAATTCCCGTGCATCATCGCCCAACTGCACCATACCGCATCTAACCAGAGGAGACGAAGGAGATTATGCGCTAGCATGTGAGCTGCTCAACAAAGGTTATATACGCGAATCCTTAGTCCTTGTGCTGTTCCTATTATTCTAGTGTCAAAAAGGATGGCACATCAATATGTGTGTTTGATTGTAGAGGCATTAATAATATTACTATTCGTTATCGCTACCCTATTCCAGGCTAGATGATATGTTTGATGAATTGAGTGGCTTCAATATTCTCCAAAGTTGATTTTATGAGTGGATACCATCAAATTGTATGAAATTGGGGATGAATGGAAAACAGTTTAAAACTAAGTTTGGATTATATGAGTGGTTAGTCATGCCTTTTGGTTAACTCAATGCACTAGTAATTTTCTAAGAGATTAATTAAACCAAGTTTTTACGGCTTGGCTGACTCCATCGCAGGTAGTTCATTTTGATGATATACTGATTAGTAGCAAATCTTTGGAAGAACATGGGAAAACATTTACGTGTTGTTTTTATTGCTCTACGTGATTTAACGCTGTTTGGTAACCTTGGGAAGTGCTAAATTTTGCACCGAATTTAGTATCTTTTTCTGGCTATGTTGTTACCCATGTGGAATTGAAGGAGATAAAGCCAAGATTGAAGCTATTGAGAGTTGGGTCAGAGGCCCAAAACGGTCACACATGCTGGGAGAGTTTCTCATTCTCTTTGGTTCCTAGGCGCATTGTGTGAGATTTCCAGCACCATTGCTGTTCACTCCTCAATGAGCTTACAAAGAAGGATGTGTGTTTTTGGTTTGGGGGCACCACTATGAAGAAGCCTTCACAGCATTGAAAGATAAGTCGACATATGCCTTTACTCCAACTTCCTGATTTTAATAAGACTTTTGAGTTTTGAATGCAGATGCCAGTGGAATTGGATTAGAAAAGAGTATTACAAGACGGCAAACCTATTGTGGTATTTCTCTCGTCAAAATTGAGAGGGCCTAGTCTCGAATTACTTTACTTATGATAAAGAATTATATGCTCTTTGTTCGACTCTTTAGAAACATGCAGTAACATTATTTATGGCCTAAAGAATTTGTTATACATTCTGATCGAAGAAACCTTGAAACATATTAAAAGTCGCTTTAAACCTAATCGTAGAGACATGCTAAAATGGCTGAATCTATTATGAGACTTTCCTTGGTGTCAATAAACACAAGAAGGGTAAAGAAAATGTTACATGTTAATGTATTGTCTTGTCACATACTATGCTTTCACAACTTGACTTCAAAATATTTGGTTTGGAGGACCATCAAAGATCACATATGTGCATGATGTGTCAATTTAAAGATGTATTGCGTAATCTGTAAAGAAGGTAGAACAGAACAAGTTCACGTTAATGATGATTTGTGTTTCTAGCTTCTAACAAGTTGCTATATCTCAAATGCAGTTCGCTTCGCCTTTTGTCACACTGAGGCACATGGAGGAGGACTAATGATACCTTTTGGCGGAAGAAGAAGACTTCGAGGACGTACTTGCTACACATTTCTTTTTGGACAAAGACGTGCGACGATGTTGAGCGCTTTATCTTTTGGGCTGCACTACATGTCAAAAAGCCAAGTCATTTAACCAACTCTTATGGTTTATATAGTTTGTTCGGTGCTTCAGTGTCTTTGGGAGGATATATAATGGACTTTGTTTTAGGTTGAATTTTGAACAAAGAAGGGGAGGATAGCATATTTGTTGTCGTTGATAGATTCTTGTAAATGGCATGACTTTATACCATGTCATAAAAGCTTATGATGCTGTTAATGTTGCTGATTTGTTCTTTTCGTAAATTATTCGGCTATATGGTGTGCCAAATACTGTTGTGTCAAATCATGGATATCAAATATCTTAGCCACTTTTGGGAGATGTTTATGGCCTAAGTTGGGGACTCAACTGCTTTTTAGTACCACTTGTCATCCCCAAACTGATGGACAAACTCAAGTAGGACACAGAACATTGTCTACTATGCTTAGGGCTGTTTTAAAGAATAATAAGAAACAAAGAACAATGCTTACCTCATATTGAATTTGCTTATAATCGCTTCATTGTATTCTTTACTACTTAAGATCTGCCCTTTTGAAATTGTGTATGGTTTCCTCACCGTGCACCTATTGATTTGTTGGTCTTCCATCTTCGGAGAAGGTTAATTTTATGCTAAAGAACGTCTCGAATTGATTTTAAAAATGCATGAGTTAACTAAGGAAAACTTTGAGCGTGATGAATGCTAAATATAAACTTGTCGGAGATAAGGTAGAAAACATGTTGTGTTTGCACCGGAGATCTTGTTTGGTTACATTTATGTAAAGATAGATTTCTAATTTGCGCAAATCAAAGCTAATGCCACGTGTTGATGGTCCTTTAAGGTGTTAGAGAAGATAAATGATAATGCATATAAACTTGAGCTACCCGCAGATTTTGGGGTTAGTCCCACTTTTAACATTGGTGATTTGAAGCCTTATTTGGGTGAGGAAGATGAGCTCCTCACGAGGACGACTTCAATTCAAGAGGGGAGGATGATGAGGACATCCATACCATTGTTACAATTCCACGGCCCCCATCATATGTAAGCATATACGGACCAATTATCAGAGCTCGCGTGACGCCAATTAAATTACTGTGTACTTTTTGTTTCTGGTAATGATTCTAATGTTCATGAGAATATGATGCTGCTTAAATTGGATACATTTGTTTTGCTTACAAATGAAGGGCCTAGCTTGGAGAAGGATGAACATTGAGCAAGAACACGATGGAGTTGATGGCATGCAAGGGGATCAAGAACGGAGTTACAGGTGATGATTTCGTGGACTTTGAAGCCACCATAAGGAGTGTGATGAGTTCTTGGACGAAATATACAAGTTGCCACTTCATAATATTCGTCCCATAGGCTATTCTAGGTGCTACACATTTACTATTATTGGGCCAGGCCCATGTAACTTCGAAATACTTAAGTATAGGCTATTTTAGAGTCCGTATGTGTGGGGAAACAAGAGATAGGGTTGGTTTGGACCCCAATTTCATGGGCCACGAAATTCACCCTTTTCCCCCATATATATATTCTTTAGGCGCCAGTTTAGACTTTGGGTTTTGTTTAGATCAAAAGTTCGCCATAGCTGCAACTTCGCTGTACTTCGCTTGTGTTCAACCCACCAGAGAAAGGCGTCACAGTAACCCCACCTTGATCAATAAAGCTTTCATCTTATATCAGCAATATCCGCATTGCAATCCCGCTTGCTTGTTCTTCGCTTTCTCGCAGGAAATAGATCTCGTGGTCGTCGATCGTGTCTAAGCGGTAATAATAACCTCTCGGAGTTGGTTTAGCTGACATATACGACCACGTCTTCGCACGTCAGAAGTCGGATCACAAAGTCGACTTCAACCAAAGCTTAAATCCACCATCTCATCGAAAGACGACACACCGCTTCTATCAGCTATGCTCTAGTTTGGTGGAGTGAATATTGTCGGCTATACATTCTGATTATGTACCTAATAATTTGGGATGATTTTAAAACATGTCATGAGAGATAGATTCACGATGTTTATTATACTGTGGCATGATTAAAAACTCGAACATTTAAAAACAAGGTAGTAGTGACATCAAGTATAAAAATATTATGATGATTTACAACCTACCTTTGTCAGACTCATTTTTAGAAGAAAGGAAGAAGATTTTATGGATAGATTTTGGGGAGGATTAAACCATAATATTCTGTGAGATACTAATTCATGAAGAGTGTTATCCTATGGACCATTTGTTTCTGGCTTCCGCTTGCAAAGCTGAACAAGAAATAAAAACGATATGTTGTCCATAAGGAGAACAAGCGACGGTGCATATTCCAAACAAGTTGATACGTATGTTTATTCAACTACTAGGGCGTGGCTTATGACAATCAAATTATCCGTTATGAACTACATCATCTCTCCACCATGTGACACATCAGCATCGAGAGTGCTCAGCATCATTTGAGTTGGACTATAAGAGGTAAATGACAAAGGTACAGATTTTCCATTTTTACATGAGAATGATGTATGCCTAGTTAACTTGAATACATCATGTGTTGAGCTACCCACTACTTTGGTCACACCACCTATTTTAGAGGATTATATTGATAATATGACTTTGCCATGTGATCAAACAACTCGAAATACCAATAATTTTGAGAGCACCCATTGAATTAATCGTTGATGCAAAAGAATCAATGTTTAATCATTTTGATATGACCCCTAATCTTGGTGGATGATTCTGGTGGTTTAATGACTCATTGCATTGTTTGCTTATCCAAGCATGTAGCAAGATGTAAATTTGATTCAAATAAGGTTTATTCACCAATGTTGGGATGGTTTAATGATGAACATTGTCAATCTTTTGAAATAAATAAGAGCTTCACTTATATGTGCAAACCGAGTTGCAATATTTTCATGCTTTCTAGTTCTTGTGCTAATTTGTTGGCTTTAGATTTTATGAACTAGGTAAGTTACTCATATCTATTCATGTGTCATATATGCAAAAATCAAGGGAAGTAAAAATGGATGACGAGTATATATACAACATGTACACCTTGTCTCTTTGTTAGCCACATTTCAGATTAAGCAACGCTTTAGGACGCACTTTGTTTTCAAGAAGGGGGGATGATGAGGACATGACTAATTTTGATAAGACCAAAATATTGCATACATGCATATTTGTCGTGATTTCTAGTGCAAACTATTCAATAATATATTTATGTTATCCAACAAAAATACTTCACATACTTTTGTGTTTTTTCTAATTGCAGGTGTATGGGACATTTGTACAATCCACATATGAAGATAAGGGAAAAGGAGAAGTTTAGGTGTTGTTCAAAAAGTCTTTCACGCCACTTTTGGGCCAAGAGAAGATAGAGTCCAAGTCTCTCACGTTCGGATTCAGATTCGGACCGCATACATACCACCAAAACGCCACAACTTTTTCATACAGACTCAATTGCGTGATTCTTTTTGTTGGACTAGGTAATTGCCCGTGCGCTGCAACGGACATATGCATATTCTGGTGATTCAACATTAATCATGTTTATGATATACCTTTGAAATCCTCCACATCTGATGGAAATTGCACTACATATTAAATAAACATATTGCCCTTTGATATTTCAAGCTAACAATAATGTGTAAATAAAT
>JAHHZJ010006232.1:0-44813 GCA_021437245.1 Aegilops speltoides | reverse complement strand
AAACCCAAACAGCTACAAGATAAGTTTCAGAAATGATGATTGGACAAAGACGTGGTAAAAGATTTGACGAGGCCATGGAGAAGATAGATGGCATTGAGAAGACGCTTGAAACAAAGCTTGATAGCAAGTTTGATGAATTGCTCGCTGCTTTCCACAACCACCGCCGGCTGCACCTATCGCACCCGCAACGACAACAACCACGCCCTTCCGAATCAAGATGGACGAGCCCGTTTCCTTTGAGCCAGACAAAATTCGTGCCGCTGCACATGTGGTGCTTCTTTGGCCTCGCCATCGCTGCGTGGTACCGAGGAGGATGATTATGTGGAGATTAGAGGAGAGGTTGATCAACATCGAACCACGGCAACCACCAGCACCACAACCACCAGGTCGCCCACATGCAAATAATGGCAATTTAGGCTCCTCAGTACGAGATCATGACCATCTCCCTAAACTGAAATTGAATATTCCACCATTTGAGGGTAGATATGTTCCGATATATATCTTACTTGGGAGTTAGAAACTAACAACGATTTACATGTTTACAATATCCCGAGGAGAGACGTTCCGCTGCTTGTGCTTTCACTAGCTTTGCATGTGTTTGGTGGTCTCAACATTGTAGATTATATCCTGCTCCACTACTTGGGCTGCTTTGAAAACTGCTATGCGATCGAAGGTTCCACCATATTATCAACGGAATTACTTAAAAATTGCAGCGCTTAAGACAAGGAAAAATTCTGAGAAGAATATTATCGTGAATACAAACCGCTTGATTAGATGTGGTATTGTTGAGGAGAATGAAGCTATGCTTGCAAGTTTTCCGGTGGATTAAATAGAGAGATTCGCACCATTCTAGACTATAAGGATTATAATAATATCACCGCTTATTCCATCTTGCTTGTAAAGCTGAACGTGAAGTGCAGGATCGACTGCATTGGCGCGACTAACTTTTTGCAGGTCGACCTTCATCATGGACACCACGGCATCATCTACTTCCACCGCACTATCACCTCCTTCAGTGCCACCTCCAACCATGATACAAGAAAGCGGCACAACCACCACTATCTCGCCAAGAGCACACCGCTGCCCGCAGTAGCTCTTCTTCTTCTATGGCGCAACAGGCACACAAGTGATATTATTTGTCGTCTGTAAGGGAAGAGGACATTTTAGAGAATGCAAATCTCAGCGTGATGATTGCTACCGAGGATGGTGGGTATGAGTCCGCTTAGTGACTATGATGAGGAGACTTGGCTCTTATTACACATGAGGAACACGGTGAGATGATTCTGATCATGAGACACAATACATGGCTGCAAGATGCCGAGTGTATGAATGTTTAGTTGCTCAACGTGTTTTGAGTGTGCAGGTTACACAGTCGAGCAAAATCAGAGGCATAATTTGTTTCCATACAAAGGAGTTGTGAAGGAACGCTCTATTCAAGGCCATCATAGATGGAGGGAGCTGCAACAACTTGGCTAGCATGGAGATGGTGGAGAAGCTATCTCTCACCACAAGATCACATCCACATCCTTACTACATCCAATGGTTCAACAACAAGCAAGGTTAAGGTAACACGCATCGCTCGTGTGCATTTTAGTATCTCTACATATGCTGATTATGTTGATTGTGATGTGGTACCTATGCAAGCATGTTCCTTGTTACTTGGTAGACCATGGCAATTTGATAAAATTTGTACACCATGGTAGAAACAATCAAGATACTCTTGTTCATAAGGATAAAATATTACTTTGCTTCCTATGACCTCGAGTCCATTTTGAAAGATGATATTAATAGAGCTAATAAAGCAAAACAGAGAAAAATAAGAGTGAAAATCAGATTTTGGCAAAAGAATTTGAGCAACACATGAAGCCTAATAATAAACCATCTATGTTGCTTCGAAATTAAATTGAAAAGTGCATGTTTACTTGCCACTAAATCTGATATTGATGAGCTAGATTTTAGCAAATCTGTTTGCTATGCTTTGTGTGCAAAGAGGCATTATTTTCATTCGAGGACGTGTTTTCCTTTGCCTCCCGCTGCACTAACATTTTGCAGAGTTCACCGACGCCTTTCCACAAGACGCAACACCGGATTACCACCTATTCGAGGGATTGAGCATCAAATTGACTTAATTCCCGTGCATCATTACCCAACCGGCACCATACCGCATAATCCGAGGAGACGAAGGAATTATGGCCGCGGGAGGCCGACAAAGGTTATATACGAATCCTTTAGTCCTTGTGCTGTTCCTATTATTCTAGTGCCAAAAGGATGGTACATCACGGTGTGTTGATTGTAGAGGCATTAATATTTATTCTTATCGCCACCCTATTCCTAGGCTAGATGATATGCTTGATGAATTGAGGGTTTCCAAATTCTCCAAAGTTGATTTATGAGTGGATACCATCAAATTCGTATGAAATTGGGAGATGAATGGAAAACAGATTTAAAACTAAGTTTGGATTATATGAGTGGTTAGTCATGCCTTTGGGTTAACTAATGCACCTAGTACTTTCATGAGATTAATGAACTAAGTTTTACGGTTTTCATTGGACGAGTGGTAGTCTATTTTGATGATATAACGATTTATAGCAAATTTTGGAAGAACATTTGGAACATTTACGGTTGTTTTAATGCTCTACGGATGCACGCTTGTTTGGTAACCTTGGGAAGTGCACCTTTTGCACCGACCGATATCTTTTCTTGGCTATGTTGTTACCCCGGAATTGAAGGATAAAGCCAAGATTGGTATTGAGAGTTGGCCGAGCCCAAACGGTCACACAAGTGCCCTTAGGGCACCGCAGACTTTGGGTTTTGTTTAGATCAAAAGTTCGCCATAGCTGCAACTTCACAGACGCTTGTGTTCAACGACTGCATAAAGGCCACAGTAACCCCACCTTGATCAATAAAGCTTTCATCTTATATTCGCAATATCCAGATTGCAATCTCTGCTTGTTCTTCGCTTGCTCGCAGGAAACAGACCTTCGTGGTCGTTGATCGTGTCTGCGGGTCAATAACCTCTCGAGTTGGTTTAGCGACATATACGCCACGCCCTCGCACGCTCGTAGTCGGATCATCAAAGTCGACTTCCACCAAAGCGATATCCATCATCTCATCGAAGACGGACACTTTGCCTCTATCAAGTGCAAGAGGGACACGCTCGCCGGGCGGAGGGCTGTTTCACGACGCGGAGGTAGTCGTTGTTGTTGTTGTTGTTGTAGAGGTGCGTAGGTGCATGGTGGTAGAAGACGCGAGCAATTCATTAAACTTGTTATCGAGCTTTTTTCCGAACATCTTTTCCACGCCATCTATCTTCTCCATCGTCGAATGATATTAGTATACTCTTTATACTCTAGAATTGATGAGGACATCAATACAATTGTTACACTCACAGCCCCCTTGCTATACATATCGACCAATTACTAGAGCTCACAAGACGCCAACTAAATTACTGTGTACTTTCGCTTTTGGTAATGATTCTAATGTTCATGAGAATATGATGCTGCCTAAATTGGATACATTTGTTTTGCTTACAAATGAAGGGCCTAGCTTGGAGAAGGATGAACATTGAGCAAGAACAAGCATGGAGATGATGGCATGCCAAGGGGGACAAGAATGGAGTTACAAGTGATGATTTCAGGACTTTGAAGCCACCATAATGAGTGCATGAAGCCTTGACGAAATATACAAGATGCCATCATAAATTTCGTCCAGAGGCTATTCTAGGTGCCGCATTACCTTATTATTGGGCCGGCCCATGTAATTTTGAAATACATTAGTATAGGCTATTTTTAGAGTCCGTATGTGTGGGAAACAAGAGATAGGGTTAGTTTCGACCCTCCACCAAGGGCCACGAAATTCTCCCTCTCTCTCCTCCATATATACAGCCCTTAGGGCACCGCTTAGACTTTGGGTTTTGTTTAGATCAAAGTTCGCCATAGTCAAATTCGCTGCATTTCGCTTTGTGTTCAACCACTGCACAAAGGCGCCATGTAACCCCACCTTGATCAATAAAGCTTATCTTATATTCGCAATATCCAGATTGCAATCTCAGCTTGCTTGTTCTTCGCTTGTCAGAGGAAATGCACCTTCGTGGTCGTTGATCGTTCGCGTGGTCAATAACCTCTCGGAGTTGGTTTAGCGATTGCTAAGGCGCCACGCCCTCGCACGTCAGTCGGATCGCCAAAGTCGACTTCCACCAAAGCGAAATCCACCATCTCATCGAAGACGGACACCCCTCGCCTATCACCCTCAGACGAAGCTCTATGCATACTCGTGCACCAAGGAGTCAACCATGAAGAGGCTAGGAAGCAAGGAGAATCGGAAGCAAGGTAATGCCAAGACGGAGAGGAGAAAGCAACCAGGATCAGAGAGGCCGGACGATCCGGACGGAGGTCCGGACGATCCGGACAGAGTTTCGATGATCCGAACTCCGGTCCCGACGATCCGCTAAATCGATCAAGGCAACAATCCTCCATCGAAGCCGGATCATCCGACCTCGCCCGATCATCCGATCCCGCTCGACATCCGACCACCACCGGACGTCCGCCCTCGCTACCGTCACCAAGAGCATCTTGACCATCCGGCCCCCACCCGGATCATCGGACTGCCGCCCGGATCATCCTCGGACCGCCCGGATCATCCGGCCAGCCTTGGCGTGGTTAATGAGCCATACCTTCTAGACTCTATATATAGGACCCTCTCTCACTTTGAGACTTAGCATTGGATTATCATATTTGTGTGTGAGAGCCTTTCTCATCCACCGGTACTTCACGGAGATCAGACCTCCGCCTAGGAGAAGATCCATCGGATTCAAGACCCCTATATAGGAAGATTGATGTAGGTGGAACCCTAATTCACGATCTTTCACGCTTGAGGATCCTACGGAGAACACGATGAACACGGGAAGAACGGAGAGAAATCACAAGGGAAACACTCAAGAACAAGTCCAAATCACACATCCACTAGACAATCAAACACACAAGATCACAAGGTACACAACAAAGGGAAAGATACAAGGTAAGGTTCATCTCCAAGAGGAGGTCTTGATGATATCCTAGATGGATCTTCCCACAAGGTGGTCTTGATGATATCCCGCAGATCTTCTCCTAGATGGAGGTCTTGGCCCAATGGAGTAGTGGTCTCTCTCTCTCAAGAGTAGAGATAGGAGCAAAGCTCACATACAAATGAGCTATCACTTTGCTAACCCTAGAAAGGAGGTGGAGGTGGTCTATTTATAGTCTAAGCCACGTAAGGTAAGTGGGAGAGGGATATAAGGCAAAGGTTCATGGCACAAGACAAAGGTGGCGGTAGTTTGACTCATGGGCGTAGTATCGCTTGAGCGGTAGTACCGCTGCTTTGGGCGGTAGTATCGCTGAGCGGTAGTACCGGCTTTGGCGGTAGTACCGCCTTTTCTGGACTGGTTTCTTCTTCCGTTTCGCTCTCCATGCTTCTCATGGACGGTGTAGAGTTCTTGGCGCTTTCTCGTCAGGCGTGAAGTCCGACAATACCTATGTACACGAGTGGAGTGTCAGTATACCATCCTCAAAGTCAAGTGAACACGGTAAAGGAGAAGATCTACCTTTATGTATGAGAAGTAGAGGTCGCGACGGTCACTTGCCAAACGGACTTCCTGACATGATGATGACTGATGCTCCGATCATCCCTCCTTTGAAAAGATCCGATCTCTGGATCGAAACCAAATCACCATGGGAAAGAGATGGTTTCGTCAAGAAGAAGTGGATGCTCACCAAGTACTCATCATCTTCTAGCTCGCAATGGGCACTCTCCAATGTCGCATCGCCTTCATGATTCCTTCAAAATGAGTAAGGAAAATAAAACACTTGAAAACAAATGTGTATAGTATTAGTGCAAAACCAAGCATCTAAGAGGTGATTCACCAACAGCAAGTGTTGTCAAGCATAGCATATGATTTGACAAAGGATTGTGACATGGCATGTAAGCACATGAATTGAGCACAAGCAAAGACATCATGGGGGACAAGCATGTAAATGTGAGGTAGAGATGCAAAGATATGTGATAAATAGTACAAGCATCCACCTCAAGGTCATAGCAAGCATGTCACAAAAGCGCTCAATGAAAGGTCAGCAGTGGTAGGCATAGGAAGTCATTCACAACACCAAATAAGATGAGATGTCTAAACACATGGGTCAAGTACAATCCAAGTTAAGCACAATGCATAGGTGTAGTGTAATATAGTGTGGCACCCAACACAACAGAAAGAGCAATTGTCTATCATGTGTGAGGCAATCAAGTGAATCATGTGACAACCAAAGGAACATGGCATATGTGAAGAAATGGAATGTCAGAACCAACCATATGATAGTAGCAAGTAGTCCAAGAATTGGATGCAACACACAAGGTATATATGTCATGAAGCATGGAAATGTGGCAATCATGTAGAAAGTAATATCTCACATATGCGTAAATGGTGCAAGTAACACATGAAGCATAGATCCACAATATCCAAGCTCAAGAAGGATGTCACCTTGAAGTGTGTCTTCAGTATTTCTTCACAATGCCAAGTGGAAGTATGTATGGTAGAAGTTTGAGTCGGAAGAATCTATGAGGCTCGCCTCAAGAGCTCGAATGGTCAACTCACGTGAAGTGGAAGTCTACATAAAGTCCAAGTATCCTACATGCACAAAACAAAACAAAGAAAGTATGCGATGGTAGATAAACACATCATCCATCATGATGGTTCTCATCTTTGCACATAACCATTAGAAGCAAAAAGTGCATGAATAATATGATGCAACAATGGTGATGTCTATGGCACTAGGCATATGGTGCAAAGAAGTAAGACAAGCATGCTTCATAAGAATTGTGTCAAAATCTCCAAATATATGCTTAGAATGCTATAAGGCAATCTCATGAGCAAGAAAGAATCATTGTTGCACTCAATACATGGCAAATCATCTAGCATGAGAGAGGCAACACATGGACATATATAAGGACAGAAGCAATATGAGTTATATGTGCTATCATAGATGGTTGTCATCAACCGCATGAGATGAGCAAGTATATGACATAAGAGACAACGCATGAGAGAGGCATGCATATATATATCATCAACCCAAGAAAGCAAAGTAGTGGAAGAACGGTGATGCAACATAGCAAGCAATCATAGTAATCAAGTCAAGCATGCTAGAAAAGCTAAGATGTGACATACTAGAATCAATCATGGGAAACATGTCCTTGCGCAAATAGTGGGCATGAATAATTCATATGTCATAGCAAAATCATCAAAGAAAGGATATGAGGACAATAGTATGGGGCACATGATAAACATGGCAATAGCAAATAAGGATCTCCACCAAGTATGCAAATACACAGCAAGAAGGCTAGAATGGAGAATCATGGGTAGATGCAAGCATGGGTCATAAATGCATGACAAAGGCATAGAAGCAAGCATAGCATGCAAAGTGAACACGGTAAAATGGAGCATAATGTGAGTAATGGTAAATGGCCCACAACCCAGTGAGAGCCAAGTAGAGGAGTTGCAAGTAGTCCTTGCGCCAGGGGACAGTGGAAAGGATAATCCATTGGATCCCAAGTCATCGCTGTTCCTCTAGAGTCTGTGATGTCAACCTCGTGGATTATGAGGTTGACAAGTATTCATGGGTACCTACACAAAAGAGACACAAACCAAAAGAAATTAAAGTGGTAAATGTACACATCATCCATCATGATGTATGTGCACGTGCGTGAGTTAGCACAAGATAAGCATCGCCAAAGAAATTTGATGCATGGTAGTAGAACATGTCATCCATCATGAAAGAATAGTTGTTATGTATGACACGATGGGGACACAAATTGAGAATGCAAGTATATGGCACATCAATAGTATGTTTATTCGTGGGTAGTATATGGTGCAAACAAGTATGGGGACCATGCAATGAATGGGATGGATCAAATCTTCCTACATATATGAGGAAACTATGAGGCCTCCTCATGAGCAAACATCGGAAACATCATATGGAGAAAATGGACAACATCCAAAACAATGTATATCCGGGTTAGGTGGTCATGGTATGGTATATGAGATAAATGATGCAAAAGGAGCATATCAATATCATCACAAGAAAACAAATGCCAATAACCATGTGCTATTCATCTATGCCATATGTGCAAATTGGGTTTATTTTAATGGTATATGTATAGTCACTATGAAGAGATTGCAAATAAGAAATATGATGGATCTCATGCATAGTATATGACAAGTCAAGCGGATTATCAAACATGATGTGACCCAAAGAATTGTCACAAGAAATCCTGTGCAAAAATATGGCATCACAACCAATAGACTCCACAATAGAATCATCATACTCATCTGCAAATGGGCAAATCATCGCGATGAAATCATTATACCAGCATGAAGCATGGCAATAGGTGGATCAACATCATGCAAGCAATCAATGTCAAGAATGTCCACTAGTGGGATTAGAGCATCACCACCACCTTTGTTACCTTTGTCATTCCACCAAGTGGTGTAGGTGAGGTGGGAAAGACCAACAGGTGGTCATCTTCATCTTGATGGAACCATGGGGGGTGCATCATATTCCACCATGGCCACTGCCTTGTCCAAAGGAGGACGAAGTCGCTTGAGGATCGCGCGCACATCATAAATGGGACCTAGCACCAAATGAGAAGACACAACAGAGGTAGAGGCCAAGTTGTTAGAAATGTAAATGGCCCCACGAGACCTCATCAACTATCTCACTCTTCTATGTGGTGGTTCACTCACTCCTCAAAATAGGTGCACTCAAACTCATGATATGGTGGAGTCACCATCTCACTCAAGTGGTGGGGCTAGTGCCTCTCCTCACATGGGAATTCAGGGCAACTCATCATATATGGGGCTAGTGGTGAAGCTCACTCACTCTCAATATGGTGGCAAAAAGTCACTCAAGTCATCACATTACTGCGCCGTGGTCAAGGGAGAATCCCATGCTCAACCATCTGCGCTTATCGCTGTGGATGAAGGCCGAAGATGGCACATCATCACTCTCCTCCATGACCGGAGGGAAAATCCCATGCCCGATCATCTCACCACTGGTCAGCCTGGATGAAGGCCAAGATGGTACATCATCACTCTGGCTCCTAAGATGGAAGCATCATCCTGCTTCGCCACTTTGTCGCTTAGCCTCCAAAGCTTGGTCCTTGGGGAGACTGGCCTGGGAGCCTGTCGGGCTTGGATATCTTGGTGGTACTTTAGCCTCTATGCTTGTCGAGAGCTTGGTCGCCGTGGAAGTTTGTTTAAAGTGGAGAAACCTTTGGCCTTCATGAGTTCTTGTTCTGCCTTGAGAGCACCAATGTAGTAGTCGCCGATGGACTTGTAGTTCTTGAGGACGATGGTCTTGGAGATGTCGCAGTAATCCCATCATGAAGTGGAACTTCATCGAAATGGGGTCATCCACGCTCGTCGTAAGGCAATCATCATCTCCTTGAAGTACTTGTCGATGGACTTGGATCCTGTGGTGTTCTCCAATTGGCGCCGGTTGTTCCGTAGGTTGAGGCACAACTCTCGCCGCAGCTTTCTTCGCCTTGGGCCAACTCATCTCGTGAGTTTCAAGGTGTGTGAAGCCACCATATCGAGGCATAGTCGGAAGTTTCTTGTATGCACTTCACTTGATCTTCGGACGAACTTGATGTAGCTTGAGGTAGTCGCCCATCAAATGCTCCCACTCGAGGTACTCCTCGGTTCTTGAGTCCCATAGAAAGGAATCGCGTGGTCGATGTCGAGGTCGAGTAGCTCGTGGAAGTCGCGGACTTGAGCTTGGGGAGCTTCTTGAGCGTAGTCTTGGGGTTCTTGTTGGCGAAGATGTCGATGTCCGTGAGGCGAAGATGTTTTGAAGTCGCCATTAAGATGCCAAGGGAGATGGTGAAGTCATTGAGCGTTGTTGATGTAGAGCTCTTGACCTTCACGCTCTTGTTGGTGATGGTGTCGATCGATGTGATCTTGCCGGAGATGGTAGCTCGAAGGATGTGCTCTTGAGCTTTCTCAAGATGAGGAAGATCGCTAGGACTTGATGAGGGCCTTGATCTCCTCCATGCGCTTGTCCATCTTGGCGCTAGAAGTTGTTGTTCATGGCATCGAACTCGCCGTTGTTGTTGTAGACCGAAGTGAAATGCCTTGCCTATCCATCACAAGACTCGAGTAGAGGTGAGTAGGAAATGAGATAAACAATACCAAGTTACCTTTTCCCAAAGTTGAGGATGTATCCTGTCACCAATGTGAGATGAAAGAATAGAGGAATTGGTACTGACTTGTTCACTCACACCTACAAGTAAAGGCTTGTGGTAGAGCTCGGTGAGGATAGTGGCAAAAATTTGATGCAAAATGTTAGCAAGAGTCAATAATGTTGAAAAGATTCACAAATTCGCAAGTGAAACAAGTAGACCAATAGCAATGAAAGGTACACAAACACACACACGGATAGATAAATGGGGTCAAACCAAGGAATGAGCTCAAAATGGAATCCACCAAAATGTTACAACTCAAGAGAGACGCTAGCACGATTGCTCAATAGGCGGATACGACACTTGTGCACAACCTATAGATGCAAATGGATAAACTTCTATCCAAGTATGCTATGTATGTATGGTTCCTGTGTTTCTCTCAAGCATGATATCATATGATGTAGATTTTGGTATGGCTCTTATGTGCAATGGGGTATGATGCTATGGCACTTGCTCACGAGCTCTTTGCCTCTTTTGCTTAAAAGCTTTTTTTTTCTACTACTTGTAATAATGCACAAACTAAAGATAGCAATTGTGTATATGGAACAAACTTGAGGCACAATGGATGATATGATACCAAGATGATATATGTATGCAATGGAAGGTATGGACCACTAATGTGCACAAGTAACGCTGCATAATACTCAAATGGCTAGTCTCTATAGGCAAACAAAATGGGCTAGGGGTTAACAATGCAATTGCAAGGAATATACAAAGGTGTCGTCGAGGTTACCGCCCTTGCATGATGAGGTGGTGTGTTCTTGTGTAGATACCAAGATGATGGAGACTCGCCCTAAGTAGCCAAACACCTTAAAACGGAAAACCACAAACTCAAAATCTCAAATGACAAATGTCAAATGGTGGTAGCGGAAAGCGTGGTGGTGTTGCACTAGGCAATGCGGAAGTGGAGGATGGCTATACATGTCGAGTTGAAGAAGCCGTCCCTAAGTAGCCAAACACCTTAGGAGACACAATCCACAACTCAAACAAGCTCAAACAACTAGTGGGTTGTTGTTGTCGGAAGTGTATGGTGGGTAAGGCTGTGGAAATGGTGGTGGTGGTGGTTGATGAAAGCAACCGTCCCTAAGTAGCCTAAACACCTTAGGAGACTCAAATCACAACTCAAACAACCACTAATGCTATATGGATCAAAATGGGTTAGGTTGCGGAAGTCGGTATGGTGCGGATGGTGAAGCCCTAGGCAAAGATAAAGTTCACAAAATTTGATGGAGTCAAATGATGTTGGTGGTATTTTTGGAAGGATGTCAATAGCTTCAAAACGAGCTAAAGAACGCCAAACCGGAGTTCGGATGAATTAGTTAGCAAAACGGTGAAACTCGGAAATTGAACTGGCAGTATGGGTACTGGGCCTGTCGATTTTTCACTGTTTCGCTGAAACAGGCCAGCGGTAGTAATTAGCGGGCGGTAGTACCGCTTGAGGTTCTCAGCGGTAGTACTTTCAGGGCGGTAGTACCATTGTGTCGGGATTTTGGGGGAATGGATGATTTTGGGCAAAATTTGATGGATTTAGTGGATGGAAAGAGGGAAACTTGGGGAATGCTAGATCCACTTGAAACCAAGCAAATCCATGGATCAAAATCAACAAAACATCATCAAACCAACAAATCACAAAAAAATTGGGGCTATTTTTGTGAGATTTTAATTTAGGACTTAAAACAACAAAATCAAGCTAGAAAACACGGGTAGGGGCTCCAAAAACGGATCAACGTGGCTCATGATACCATAATGATGTAGGTGGAACCCTAATTCCGATCTTTCACGCTTGAGGGGATCCACGAGAACACGATGAACACGGGAAGAACGGAGAGAAATCACAAGGGAAACACTCAAGAACAAGTCCAAATCACACATCCACTAGACAATCAAACACACAAGATCACAAGGTACATGAACAACAAAGGAAAGATACAAGGTAAGGTTCATCTCCAAGAGGAGGTCTTGATGATATCCTAGATGGATCTTCCCACAAGGGGGTCTTGATGATATCCCGCAGATCTTCTCCTAGATGGAGGTCTTGGCCCAATGGAGTAGTGTCTCTCTCTCTCAAGAGAGAGTAGGAGCAAAGCTCACATACAAATGAGCTATCACTTTGCTAACCCTAGAAAGGAGGTGGAGGTGGTCTATTTATAGTCTAAGCCACGTAAGGGGGTGGGAGAGGGATAAGGCCAAAGGTCTGCTGGCACAAGCACAAAGTGGCGGTAGTACTGACTCATGGGCGGTAGTATCGCTGAGCGGTAGTACGCTTGCTTTGGGGGTAATGCTTGAGCGGTAGTACCGCTTAGCTTTGGGCGGTAGTACCGCCTTTCCGGATCGGCAGGTCCTTCTTCTTCCGCTCGCTTCCATGCTTCTCGCGACGGTAGGAGTTCTTTGGCGCTGCATCCTCGCCGTATGCGTGAAGTCTGGCTAATACCTATGCATGCACACGGTGGAGTGTCAAGTAGTATACCATCCTCAAAGGGTCAAGGAACGCAAAGGAGAAGATTCACCTTTATGTATGAGAAGAGGTCGACGTGTCACTTGCCAAACGGACTCTTGACATGGTGATGACCGAGGATGCTCCGATCAAAGATCCCCTCGTGGATTCAAGACCTCCTCTCGAGAAGAACGGCTACCTTGTATCTTTCCTTTGTTGATTTTGGACCATGTATCACTGGGTTTCAATGATCTAGACCTTGTGATTGATCTCTTGTCGGTTGAGTGTCTCTCTGCTCTTCCCCGTGATTTCCTCTCGTATTCCGTGCAGTTCTTCGTGTTTTCCCCATAGGATCCCTCCAACGTGAAAGATCGGCTAATTAGGGTTCCACCACATCACCTTCAAGCATCAAGTCGAGCTATCACCAACCGCAATCGCAAAGGCGCAATCAAGAGGAAGCCCTTCGAGAAGAAATACAAGAGAGGAACTACCATCCGCATGCAACGCCAAGCCCCACAAGCTCCTCACGCCTCAAGCTCATCCCCAACCTCAAGGTCAACAAGAACAAGTTGATCACGGACTTCCTCCTCACCAAGAGCAACATGAGAATGATTACCTCCACGCCAAGAACGCCTCATGAACATCGACCTCAACACAATGAAGAACAACGCTATGGCAAGCTTAAGTTCACAATGCCCAAGTTCAATGGAACCAATGATCCCAAGAGTACCTTTCATGGGCATTGAAGGCTCCACAAAATCTTTCATTTGCACAACTATGAGGAAGAGAAGAAGATCGCTATGGCATCACTTGAGTTCCAAGACTATGTGCTCATATGGGGAACAAGTACTTGCGCCGAGCAAGAGGTGAACCTCCAATCACCACTTGGGCTCAAATGAAGGATGTCATGCGAGCACGCTTTGTTCCCACCTACTACAACCGTGATCTTTTCAAGAAGCTACAACCTCAAGCAAGGAACAAAGAGTGTGAAGAATACTAAGGAAATGGAGATTGCCATGATTCGAGCCAATGTCACGGAGGATGATGAGCAAACAATGGCACGATTCTTGAATGGCCTCAATCATCCCATCAAGAAGATCGCCGACTTCCAACCCTACTCCAACCTCATTGAGCTGCATCAAGCTAAAAAGGCGGAACGCAAGTACAAGATGACTTGGCACGCCAAGTACTCATCCAAGACATACGGCCACCAACAACCAAGCTTCAACAACTACTCAAACTTCGACATCAACCAAGCCTTCTCCAAGCAACGACGACAAGTCAAGTTACAAGAAAGCTTCTACAAGTTCAAGTCGCCCTCTTCCTACTAAGCAACTCCAAGTCAGAGCCATCATCTACTCCAACCGATGAGACCGCCAAGACAAGCTCCTTCAAGTGTTTTTTATGGCGGCCGAGGCCACAAGTCATATGAATGCACCAACAAGCGCACATGATACTCAACCACGATGGCACCCACGACTCAATGAGTGAAGATGAAAGGACGCTATTGAGCAAGTGGCCATGCACCGCGCATCAACGAGGATGAAGATGATCAAGTCTTTTGTGATGAAGATACAAGTCCCGCCTTGTTGTCTCCAAAGTCTTGACACTTCAACATCAAAAAGAAGAAGACCAACGATGCCACATCTTCCACACAAAGGCCGCATCAATGGGAGATCCGCAAGGTCATCATCGATGGAGGTAGTTGCTACAACTTGGCAAGCGAAGAACTATGCTCCAAGCTCCAATTGGTCAAGAAGAAGCATCCGCAACCCTACAAGGTCCAATGGCTAAGGATCTGCACTATACGAAGTTGAGCATACGGTCCAAGTATCCTTCAAAATCGTGTTCCTCCATAGGATCCCTCCAAACATGAAAGATCGACGAATTAGGGTTCCACCCACATCATACGGTATCATGAGCCTCGCTGATCACGCTTTTGGAGCCCCTACCCCGTGTTTTCTAGCTTGATTTTGTTGATTTCGTCCTAAATCCGAAAATCCCCACCAAAAATAGCCCCAAATTTTTTTGTGATTTGTTGGTTTTGATGATGTTTTGTTGATTTTGATCCGTGGATTTGCTTGGTTTCAAGTGGATCTAGCTTTCCCCCAAGTTTCCCCACCTTCCATCCACGAAATCCCTCAAATTTTGCCCCGAAAATCATCCATTTCCGCCCAAAAATTCGGCTCCACGAGCAAATCCCGAGCAGTTTGACCTGCCCGGATCATCCGGACCATCTCCCGGATCATCCGGACATCCCCCGGATCAGCTGGATGCCCCCCCGGATGTCCGGATAACCCACGCTACCAAAAATGTAACCGAGTTAACGAACCCGGATCATCCGGAAGTACTCCCGGATCATCCGGACCTAGCCCGGATCATCCGGACCTCCTCCCGGATGTTCGGATGGCATGCTGTAACTCATGCGCGTGAAAGGCAAGAACAAAAGGGCATTCCTGTTATCGGTCAATATATATGTGGAAACGATATCTCCTCTATAGAGGACAAGAAATTTTGGGGCAATCAGGCAAAAAGTGCACGAGAAAATGAAGTACTTTCAAGGACTGCCATAGAATGGACAGATGTTCACTAAAATGGTCATAATTTTGTCATTCGGAGTCCGTGTCGGACCCATAAGTACTCAAACTTCTCGCGGCGAGCGCGCGAATCCAAAAAATACTCCACGCTTGTGCCAGGATGATGAGGACATCAATACCATTGTTACACCCACAGCCCCTACTGTTACATATACGGGACCAATTACTAGAGCTCGCGCATGCCAATTAAATTACCAGGTACTTTTGTTTCTTGGTAATGATTCTAATGTTCATGAGAATATGATGCTGCCTAAATTGGATACATTTGTTTTGCTTACAAATGAAGGGCCTAGCTTGGAGAAGGATGAACATTGGAGCAAGAACACGATGGAGTTGATGGCATGCTAAGGGGGACAAGAATGGAGTTACAAGTGATGATTTCAGGACTTTGAAGCCACCATAATGAGTGCAGGAAGCCTTGGACGAAATATACAAGATGCCACTTCATAAATTTCGTCCAGAGGCTATTCTAGGTGTCACATCACCTTATTATTGGGCCAGCCCATGTAATTTCGAAATACTTAAGTATAGGCTATTTTAGAGTCCGTATGTGTGGGGAAACAAGAGTTAGGGTTGGTTTCGACCCCACCCTCAAGGGCCACGAAATTCTCCTTTCCCCCATATATACAGCCCTTAGGGCGCGCTTAGACTTTGGGTTTTGTTTAGATTAAAAGTTCGCCATAGCTGCAACTTCGCAGCATTTCGCTTGTGTTCAACGACTGCACAAAGGCGCCACAGTAACCCCACCTTGATCAATAAAGCTTTCATCTTATATTCGCAATATCCAGATTGCAATCTCAGCTTGCTTGTTCTTCGCTTGCTCGCAGGAAATAGACCTCGTGGTCGTTGATCGTGTTCGCAAGTGGTCAATAACCTCTCGGAGTTGGTTTAGCGATTGCTATATAGCGACGCCCTCGCACGCCAGTAGTCGGATCGTCGAGTCGACTTCCACCAAAGCGAAATCCACCATCTCATCGAAGACGGACACCTTTGCCTCTATCACAGAGGCCCGAGTACCCTCAAATTCAGCCTTAAGCAGGACTTTTGGCCTCGATGCACAAAGAACATCATTCGCCGCTATTTTTCGCACAAATTTCAACCCATTGGCACTTCCTTTTGAAGGAAATTCAAGAGATTATGTTGCTTATAGACACTAGCCCCCGGTAGGGACAAACGCATCTTTCTCGCAGATGCTCTATGATCCGAGTAATCTCATTTGGCCGTAAATTGAATAAAATCCAGCGGCTATATGCCTTATTCTCCTTGTTTTTTCCGGATAGCATGTTGTAACTCATGCACGTGAAAGCCAAGAACAAAAGGGCAATCCTGCATCGGTCAATATATATGTGGAAACAATATCTCCTCTATAGAGGACAAGAAATTTCGGGCAATCGTGCAAAAAGCGACGAAAAATGAAGTACTTTCAAGAACTACCATAGAATGGACAGATGTTCACTAAAGCGGTCATATTTTGTCATTTGGAGTCTTTATCGGACCCATAAGTACTCAAAATGCTCGCGACGAGCACGCGAATCCAAAAAATACTCCCCGCTTTTGCCAGGAGGCCCGGAGTACCCTCAAATTCAGCCTTAAGTAGGACTTTTTGGCCCTAAAAGTCAAAGAACATCATTCGTCATGTTTTTCGACAAGTTTCTGAACCCATTGGCACCTCCTTTTGAAGGAAATTCGAGAGATTATGTTGCTTATAGACAATAACCCCCCTGGTAGGGACAAACGTACCTTTTGCAAATGCTCTATGATTCGGGCAATCTCATTTGGCTGTAAATTGAGGAACATCCAGCGGCTATATGCCTTATTCTCCTTGTTTTCGCCGGATGGCATGTTGTAACTCATGCGCGTGAAAGCCAAGAACAAAAGGGCATTCCTGGCATCGGTCAATATATATGTGGAAACGATATCTCCTCTATAAAGGACAAGAAATTTTGGGGCAATCAGGCAAAAAGAGCACGAGAAAATGATGTACTTTCAAGGACTGCCATAGAATGGACAGATGTTCACTGAAACGGTCATAATTTTGTCATTCGGAGTCCGTGTCGGAACCATAACTACTCAAATTGCTCGCCGCGAGCGCGCGAATCCAAAAAATACTCCCCGCTTCCGCCAGGAGGCCCGGAGTACCCTCAAATTCAGCCTTAAGCAGGACCTTTTGGCCCTGAAATTCAACGAACATCATTCGTCGCTTTTTTTTCAGACAAGTTTCCGAACCCATTGGCACTTCCTTTTGAAGGAAATTTAAGAGATTATGTTGCTTATAGACACTAGCCCCCCTGGTAGGGACAAACATACCTTTCTGCAGATGCTCTATGATCCGGGCAATCTCATTTGGCCGTAAATTGAAGAAAATCCAGCGGATATATGCCTTATTCGCCTTGTTTTCGCCGGATGGCATGCTGTAACTCATGCGCGTGAAAGCCAAGAACAAAAGGGCATTCCTGGTATTGGTCAATATATATGTGGAAACGATATCTCCTCTATAGAGGACAAGAAGTTTTGGGGCAATCAGGCAAAAAGCGCACGAGAAAATGAAGTACTTTCAAGGACTGCCATAGAATGGACAGATGTTCACTAAAACGGTCATAATTTTATCATTCGGAGTCCGCGTCGGACCCATAAGTACTCAAACTGCTCGCGGCGAATGTGCGAATCCAAAAAATACTCCCCACTTGTGCCAGGAGGCCCGGAGTACCCTCAAATTCAGCCTTGATGCGGAGCATCCCACGTTCATCCCCATTTACACTCCGACTACTCTCCAAGCCCCAAGAGGACATATGACGATACCTCGAAGATACACCGTTGGACACAAGGTGAACTCGCTCCTCTCCGAACCTTCACTTTCCACATGTGAGACATGGCTACTACCTCAAATGTGTGTGTTATGCATGTCCAGGAACCAAGAGGAAGGCCATGGAACATGATGCGGAGCATCCTTCCATCATCCCCATGGACTCTACATCAACACCTACAACACCACAAGGACCGATGACTCGAGCACGTGCAAGAGCTCTTGAAACCGAGGTGACATCACTCCTCTCACAACTCTCCTTCGATTCACATGAGACATGGTTACTACCTCAAACGGAAACCCTATGCATACTCAGGTACCAAGGAGTCGACCATGAAGAGGCTAGGAAGCAAGGAGAACCGGAAGCGGAAGACATGCATGAAGACGAAGAGGAGAAAGCAACTAGGACCAGAGAGGCCGGACGATCCGGACAGAGGCCCGGACGATCCGGACGGAGCCCGGATGATCCGAACCCAGGTCCGGACGATCCGGCTAACTCCACCGAAGGCAACAGAAGCTCCCTCCCGAAGCCGGATCATCCGGACCCAGGCCCGGATCATCCGGACCCAGGCCCGGATCATCCGGACCCCTCCCGGACGTCCGGACCGCCAGCCGGACATCCGGCCCGTCGCCGCCACCAGCCGAGCCTCCAGCTCATCCGGGTCCCCACCCGGATCATCTGGACCAGCCCGGATCATCCGGACCCTCGTCCGGATCATCCGGCCAGCGCCTGCGTGCGCGTGTTGGGCTGAGCCCATGATGAGGACATCAATACCATTGTTACACCCACAGCCCCTGCTGCTATACATACTGGACCAATTACTAGAGCTCGCGCACGCCAACTAAATTACCAGGTACTTTCGTTTCTTGGTAATGATTCTAATGTTCATGAGAAATGATGCTCGCTTAAATTGGATACATTTGTTTTGCTTACAAATGAAGGGCCTAGCTTGGAGAAGGATGAACATTGGAGCAAGAACAAGCATGGAGATGATGGCATGCGCAAGGGGGACAAGAATGGAGTTACAAGTGATGATTTCAGGACTTTGAAGCCACCATAATGAGTGCATGAAGCCTTGGACGAAATATACAAGATGCCACTTCATAAATTTCGTCCAGAGGCAATTCTAGGTGCTGCGTCACCTTATTATTGGGCCAGGCCCATGTAATTTCGAAATACATTAGTATAGGCTATTTTTAGAGTCCGTATGTGTGGGGAAACAAGAGATAGGGTTAGTTTCGGACACCTCCACCAAGGGCCACGAAATTCTCCCCCTCTTCCTCCATATATACAGCCCTTAGGGCACCGTTTAGACTTTGGGTTTTGTTTAGATCAAAAGTTCGCCATAGCTGCAACTTCGCGCATTTCGCTTGTGTTCAACGACTGCACAAAGGCGCCACAGTAACCCCACCTTGATCAATAAAGCTTTCATCTTATATTCGCAATATCCAGATTGCAATCTCAGCTCATGATGAGGACATCAATACCATTGTTACACCCACAGCCCCTGCTAGCTATACATGCAGCTGGACCAATTACTAGAGCTCTCTAGAATTGATGAGGACATCAATACAATTGCGCCCCCGCTGCTAACTAACTATTACTAGAGCTCACAAGACGTTACTTTACTTTCGTTTCTTGGTAATGATTCTAATGTTCATGAGAATATGATGCTGCCTAAATTGGATACATTTGGTTTTGCTTACAAATGAAGGGCCTAGCTTGGAGAAGGATGAACATTGGAGCAAGAACAAGCATGGAGATGATGGCATGCGCAAGGGGGACAAGAATGGAGTTACAAGTGATGATTTCAGGACTTTGAAGCCACCATAATGAGTGCATGAAGCCTTGGACGAAATATACAAGATGCCACTTCATAAATTTCGTCCAGAGGCTATTCTAGGTGTCGCGTCACCTTATTATTGGGCCAGGCCCATGTAATTTCGAAATACATTAGTATAGGCTATTTTTAGAGTCCGTATGTGTGGGGAAACAAGAGATAGGGTTAGTTTCGGACCCCTCCACCAAGGGCCACGAAATTCTCCCCCTCTTCCTCCATATATACAGCCCTTAGGGCACCGTTTAGACTTTGGGTTTTGTTTAGATCAAAAGTTCGCCATAGCTGCAACTTCGCGTACTTCGTTTGTGTTCAACGACCAGACAAAGGCGTCACAGAACCCCACCTTGATCAATAAAGCTTTCATCTTATATTCGCAATATCCAGATTGCAATCTCAGTTTCTTGCTTGTTCTTCGTTTGCTCGCAGGAAACAGACCTTCGTGGTCAGGTTGATCGTGCTCCGGCGTGGTCAATAACCTCTCGGAGTTTGTTTAGCGATTGCTAAGGCGCGACGTCCTCGCACGTTCGTAGTCGGATCGTCAAAGTCGACTTCCACCAAAGCGAAATCCACCATCTCATCGAAAGACGGGACACCCCCGCCTCTATCAACCTCAGACGGAAGCTCTATGCATACTCAGGCACCAAGGAGTCAACCATGAAGAGGCTAGGAAGCAAGGAGAATCGGAAGCGGAAGGCATACGCGAAGACGGAGAGGAGAAAGCAACCAGGACCAGAGAGGCCGGACGATCCGGACGGAGGCCCGGACGATCCGGACAGAGCCCGGATGATCCGAACCCCGGTCCGGACGATCCGGCTAAATCGACCGAAGGCAACAGAACCTCCACGCTGAAGCCGGATCATCCGGACCCCGGCCCGGATCATCCGGATCCCACCCGGACATCCGGACCACCAGCCAGACGTCCGGCCCTGCGCCGTCACCAGTAGAGCACCCGGACCATCCGGGCCCCCTCCCGGATCATCCGGACCATCGCCCGGATCATCCGGACCGTCGCCCGGATCATCCGGCCAGCGCCTGCGCGCGCGTGTTGGGCTGAGCCCATGTACCCCTTCGCCCTAGACTCTATATATAGGACCCCCTCTCCTCACTTTGAGACTTAGCATTGGATTAGCTCATATTTGTGTGTGAGAGCCTTTGCTCATCCACCGGTACTTCTCCACGGAGATCAGGACCTCCGTCTAGGAGAAGATCCATCGGATTCAAGACCCCTATATAGGAAGATTGATGTAGGGTGGAACCCTAATTCGTCGATCTTTCACGTTTGGAGGGGATCCTACGAAGAACACGATGAACACGGGGAAGAACGGAGAGAAATCACAAGGGGAAACACTCAAGAACAAGTCCAAATCACACATCCACTAGACAATCAAACACACAAGATCACAAGGTACATGAACAACAAAGGGAAAGATACAAGGTAAGGTTCATCTCCAAGAGGAGGTCTTGATGATATCCTAGATGGATCTTCCCACAAGGTGGTCTTGATGATATCCCGCAGGATCTTCTCCTAGATGGAGGTCTTGGCCTCCAATGGAGTAGTGGTCTCTCTCTCAAGAGTAGAGATAGGTAGGAGCAAAGCTCACATACAAATGAGCTATCACTTTGCTAACCCTAGAAAGGAGGTGGAGGTGGTCTATTTATAGTCTAAGCCACGAAGGGGTAAGTGGGAGAGGATACAAGGCCAAAGGCCATGGCTGCTTGACAAGACAGGCAGGCGGTAGTACGGACTCATGGGCGGTAGTACCGCTTGAGCGGTAGTACCGCTTGCTTTGGGCGGTAGTACCGCTTGAGCGGTAGTACCGCTAGCTTTGGGCGGTAGTACCGCCCTTTCGGACTGGGCAGGTCCTTCTTCTTCCGCTCTTAACTTCCATGCTTCCCTCATGGACGGTGTAGGAGTTCCTTGGCGCTTGCACTCCTCCTCGTCGTGCGTGAAGCTCCGACAATACCTATGCATGTACACGTGGAGTGTCAAGTAGTATACCATCCTCAAAGGGGTCAAGTGAACACGTGTAAGGAGAAGATTCACCTTTATGTATGAGAAGTAGAGGTCGACGTGTCACTTGCCAAACGGACTCTTGACATGGTGATGACCGTAGGATGCTCCGCATCATCCCTCCCCTTGAAAAGATCCGATCTCGGATCGAAAACCAAATCACCATGGGAAAGAGATGGTTTCGCCGTGAAGAAGTGGACGTTCACCAAGTACTTGTCATCTTCAAGCTCACAATGGGCACTCTCCAATGTCGCATCGTCTTGGGATTCCTTCAAAATGAGCAAGGAAAACAAACACTTGGAAAAACAAATGTGGTTAGCATTAGTGCAAAACCAAGCATTCAAGAGGTGATTCACCGAACAAGTGTTGTCATCAAGCATATCATATGATTTGACAAAGGATTGTGACATGGCATGTAAGGACATAATTTGAGCACAAGCAAAGATATCATGGGGACAATCATGTAAATGTGAGGTAGAGATGCAAATATATGTGACAATAGCATAAGCATCCACCTCAAGGTCATAGCAAGCATGCATAAAGCGCTCGACAAATGGTCGATGGTAGGCATATGAATCATTCACAACACCAAATAAGATGAGATGTCTAAACACATGGGTCAAGTGCAAGACAATCCAAGCATAATGTGCATAGGGTGTAGTGAGTATAGTGTGGCACTCAACACAATATAAAGAGCAATTGTTCATCATGTGTGAGGCAATCAAGTGAATCATGTGACAACCAAAGGAACATGGCATATGTGAAGAAATGGTATTGGTGCAACCAACCATATGATAGTAGCAAGTAGTCCAAGAATTGGATGCAACACACAAGGTATATATGTCATGAAGCATGGAAATGTGGCAATCATGGTAGAAAGCAATATCTCGAACATGCGTGCAAATGGTGCAAGCAACACATGAAGTATGATCCACAATATCCAAGCTCAAGAAGGATGTCACCTTGAAAGTGTGTCCTTGTGCATTCTTCACAATGCCGAAGTGGTAGGAAGTATGGTGTAGAAGCGAGTCGTGGAAGAATCTAAGAGGCTCGCTCTCAAGAGGTCGAATGGTCAACTCACGTGAAGTGGAAGTCGACATGAAGTCCAAGTATCCTACACATGCACAAAACAAAACAAAGAAAGTATGCGCATGGTAGACAAACACATCATCCATCATGATGGTTCTCATCTTTTGCACATAACCATTAGAAGCAAAAGTGCATGAATAATATGATGCAACAATGGTGATATTCATGGCACTAGGTATATGGTGCAAAGAAGTAAGACAAGCATGCTTCACAAGAATTGTGTCAAAATCTCCAAATATAAGCGAGAATGCTATGGGGGCAATCTCATGAACAAGAACAGAATCATTGTTGCACTCAATACATGGCAAATCATCTAGCATGAGAGATGCAACACATGGACATATATGAGACGAAGCAATATGAGTTATATGCAAAGCATATAGATGGTTGTCATCAACCGCATGAGATGAGCAAGTATGACACAAGAGACAACGCATGTGAGAGGCATGAGCATATATGTCATCAACCCAAGAAAGCAAGTAGTGGAACATGGGTGATGCAACATAGCAAGCAATCATAGCAATCAAGTCAAGTATGCTAGTAGTGCGAAGATGTGACATACTAGAATGAATCATGGGAAACATGTCCTTGGTGCAAATAGTGGGCATGAATAATTCACATGTCATAGCAAAATCATGAAAGCAAGATATGAGGACAATAGCATGGGGCACATGATAAACATGGCAATAGCAACAAGGGTCTCCACCAAGTATGCAAATACACATAGGAATATCATAAGGGAGAATCATGGGTAGATGCAAACAAGGGTCACAATTGCATGGCAAAGGCATAGAAGCAAGCATAGCATGCAAAGTGAACACGGTAAAATGAGCATAATGTGAGAAGTGGTAAATGGCCCATAGCCGTGTGAGAGCCAAGTAGAGGAGTTGCGCGTAGTCCTTGCGCGTAGGGGACATTGGTAAGGATAGTCCATTGGATCCCAAAGCATCGTTGCTCTCAAGAGCTCGTTTTGTCAACTCGTGGGATTGCGAGGTTGACATGTATTCATGGGTACCTACACAAAAGAGACACAAACGAAAGAAATTGTGTGTGTGGTAAATGTACACATCATCCATCATGATGTGTATGTGCACGTGTGAGTTAGCACAAGATAAGCATCGCTCAAAGATATTTGATGCATGGTATAGGAACATGTCATCCATCATGAAAGAATAGTTGTTATGTATGACACGATGGGGACACAAATTGAGAATGCAAGTATATGGCACATCAATAGTATGTTTATTCGTGGGTAGCATATGGTGCAAACAAGTATGGGGATCATGCAATGAATGGGATGGATCAAATTCCCTAACATGTATGAGGAAACTATGGGGCCTCCTCATGAGCAATATCGGAAACATCATATGGAGAAAATGGACAACATCCAAAACAATGCATATCCGGCTAGGTGGTCATGGCATGGCATATGAGATAAATGATGCAAAGGAGCATATCAATATCATCACAAGAAAAACAAATGCCAATAACCATGTGCTTGTCATCTATGCCATATGTGCAAATTGGGTTTATTTTAATGGCATATGCATAGTCACTATGAAGAGATTGCAAATAAGAAATATGATGGATCTCATGCATAGCATATGACAAGTCAAGCGGATTATCAAACATGATGTGACCTAAAGAATTGTCACAAGAAATCCTATGTAACATGGCATCACAACTAATAGACTCCACAATAGAATCATCATACTCATCATAAATGGGCAAATCATCGCATGGGGAAATCATACTAGCATGAAGCATGGCAATAGGTGGATCAACATCATGCAAGAAATCAATGTCAAGAATGTCCACTAGTGGGACTAGAGCATCACCGTCACCTTTGTTACCTTTGTCATTCCACTCAAGTGGTGTAGGTGAGGTGGGAAAGACCAAATGGTGGTCATCTTCATCTTGATGGAACCATGTGGGGTGCATCATAATCCACCATGGCCATCGCCTTGTCCAAAGGAGGACGAAGTCGTTGAGGATCGGCGGCATCATAAATGGGACCTAGCACCAAACGAGAAGACACAATAGAGGTAGAGGTCAAGTTGTTAGAAATGTAAATGGCCTCACGAGACCTATCAACTATCTCACTCTCTCTATGTGGTGGTTCACTCACTCCCTCAAAATAGGTGCACTCAAACTCACGTATGGTGGAGTCACCATCTCACTCAAGTGGTGGGGTTGTGGCTCTCCTCACATGGGAATTGTGGCAACTCATCATATATGGGGCTAGTGGTGAAGTCACTCTCACTCTCAATATGGTGGCAAAAGTCACTCAAGTCATCATACGTCGCCGTGGTCGAAGGGAGAATCCCATGCTCAACCATCTCGTCGTTGTCGCCGTGGATGAAGGCCGAAGATGGCACATCATCACTCTCCTCCGTGACCGAAGGGAAAATCCCATGCTCGATCATCTCGTCACCGTCGCCCTGGATGAAGGCCGAAGATGGCACATCATCACTCTCGCCTCCAAAGATGGAAGCATCATCCTTGCTCGCCACTTTGTCGCTAGCCTCCAAAGCTTGGTCCTTGGGAGCATCGTCTTGGAGCTCGTCGGGCTTGGACATCTTGGTGGTACTAGCCTCATGCTTGTCGTAGAGCTTGGTCGCCGTGAAGTTTGCTTGGGGTGGAGAAACCTTGGCCTTCATGAGTTCTTGTTCTGCCTTGAGAGCACCAATGTAGTAGTCGTCGATGGACTTGTAGTTCTTGAGGACGATGGTCTTGGAGATGTCGTTGTGCAATCCCATCATGAAGTGGAACTTCATCGAAATGGGGTCATCCACGCCGCTCGTCATGAAGGCAATCATCATCTCCTTGAAGTACTTGTCGATGGACTTGGATCCTTGGGTGGTGTTCTCCAATTGGCGCCGGTTGTTCCGTGTAGGTTGGAGGCACAAACTCGCCGCAAAGCTCTCTCGCCTTGGGCCAACTCATCTCGTAGCTCTCCAAGGTGTGTGAAGCCACCATATCGAGGCATAGTCGTGGAAGTTTCTTGTGGCGCACTTCACTTGATCTTCGGGACGAACTTGATGTAGCTTGAGGTAGTCGTCCATCAAATGCTCCCACTCGAGGTACTCCTCGGGTTCTTGAGTCCCATAGAAAGGAATCACGTGGTCGATGTCGAGGTCGTAGTAGCTCGTGGAAGTCGCGGACTTGAGCTTGGGGAGCTTCTCTTGAGCGTAGTCTTGGGGTTCTTGTTGGCGAAGATGTCGTATGTCCGTAGGCGAAGATGCCTTGAAGTCGCTTGGCGAAGATGCCAAGGGGGATGGTGAAGTCATTGAGCGGTTGTTGATGTAGAGCTCTTGACCTTCACGTTCTTGTTGGTGATGGTGTCGATGCCGATGTGATCTTGCCGGAGATGGTAGCTCGGAAGGATGTGCTCTTGAGCGTCTTCTCGAAGATGAGGAAGATCGCTTCTAGGACTTGATGAGGGCCTTGATCTCCTCCATGCGCTTGTCCATCTTGGCGTTGTAGTTGTTGTTCATGGCATCGAACTCGTCGTTGTTGTTGTAGACCGAAAGTGAAATGCCTTGCCTATCCATCACAAGACTCGAGTAGAGGTGAGTAGGAAATGAGATAAACAATACCAAGTTACCTTTTCCCAAAGTTGAGGATGTATCCCGTGTCACTCAATGTGAGATGAAAGAATAGAGGAATTGGTACCGGACTTGTTCACTCACACCTACAAGTAAAGGCTTGTGGTAGAGCTCGGTGAGGATAGTGGCACAAAACTTTGATGCAAAATGTTAGCAAGAGTCAATAATGTTGAAAAAGATTCACAAATTCGCAAGTGAAACAAGTAGACCAATAGCAATGAAAGGTACACGGAAACACACACACGGATAGATAAATGGGGTCGTGCAACCAAGGAATGAGCTCAAAATGTGGAATCCACCAAAACGCTCGTGTTGCACAACTCAAGAGAGACGCTAGCACGATTGCTCAATAGGCGGATACGACACTTGTGCACAACCTATAGATGCGAAATGGATAAACTTCTATCCCAAGTATGCTATGTATGTATGGTTCCCGGTGTTTCTCTCAAGCATGATATCATATGATGTAGATTTTGGTATGGCTCTTATGTGCAATGGGGTATGATGCTATGGCACTTGCTCACGAGCTCTTTGCTCTCTTTTTGCTTAAAAGCTTTTTATTTTTTTTTCTATGGCCACTTTTGTACAATGCACAAACCAAGATAGCAATTGTGTATATGCGGGAACAAACTTGAGGCACAATGGATGATATGATACCAAGATGATATGGTATGTATGCAATGGAAGGTATGGACCACTAATGTGCACAAGTAACGTTGCCGGCAATACTCAAATGGCTAGTCTCTATAGGCAAGTAACGCAAAATGGGCTAGGGGTTAACAATGCAATTGCAAGGGAATATACAAAGGTGTCGTCGAGGTTACCGTCCTTTGCGATGATGAGTGGCGGTGTTCTTGGTGTAGATACCAAGATGATGGAGACTCGTCCCTAAGTAGCCGAAACACCTTAGGAAACGGAAAAACCGCAAACTCAAAATCTCAAATGACAAATGTCAAATGGTGGTAGCGGAAAGCGGTGGTGGTGTTGCACTAGGCAATGCGGAAGTGGAGTGATGGCTATACATGTGTCGAAGTTGAAGTTGCCGTCCCTAAGTAGCCGAAACACCTTAGGAGACACAATCCACAACTCAAACAAGCTCAAACAACTAGTGGGTTAAGTTGGGTTGTCGGAAGTGTATGGTGGGTAAGGTTCTGTGGAAATGGTGGTGGTGGTGGTTGATGAAGAAGCAACCGTCCCTAAGTAGCCTAAACACCTTAGGAGACTCAAATCACAACTCAAACAACCACTAATGCTATATGGATCAAAATGGGTTAGGTTGCGGAAGTCGGTGGTGGTTATGCGGATGTTGTGGTGGAAGCCCTAGGCAAAGATGCCAAAGTTCACAAAATTTGATGGAGTCAAATGATGTTGGTGGTATTTTTGTGGGAAGGGGGATGTCAATAGCTTCAAAACGAGCTAAAGAACGTCAAAATCGGAGTTCGGATGAATTAGTTATGGGCAAAACGGTGAAACTCGGAAATCTGAAACTGGCCAGGGCGGTAGTACCGCTCGGGAGGGCGGTAGTACCGCTCGTGTCGGGATTTTTCGACTGTTTCGGCTGAAACAGGGCCTAGCGGTAGTACCGTTAGCGGGGCGGTAGTACCGCTTGAGGTTCTCAGCGGTAGTACCGCTCTCTAGGGCGGTAGTACCGCTCGTGTCGGGATTTTGGGGCGGAAATGGATGATTTCGGGGGCAAAATTTGATGGATTTAGTGGATGGAAAGAGGGAAACTTGGGGGAATGCTAGATCCACTTGAAACCAAGCAAATCCATGGATCAAAATCAACAAAACATCATCAAACCAACAAATCACAAAAAAAATTGGGGGCTATTTTTGGTGGGGATTTTCGAATTTAGGACGAAAACAACAAAATCAAGCTAGAAAACACGGGGTAGGGGCTCCAAAAACGTGATCAACGTGGCTCATGATACCATAATGATGTAGGGTGGAACCCTAATTCATCGATCTTTCACGTTTGGAGGGGATCCTACGGAGAACACGATGAACACGGGGAAGAACGGAGAGAAATCACAAGGGGAAACACTCAAGAACAAGTCCAAATCACACATCCACTAGACAATCAAACACACAAGATCACAAGGTACATGAACAACAAAGGGAAAGATACAAGGTAAGGTTCATCTCCAAGAGGAGGTCTTGATGATATCCTAGATGGATCTTCCCACAAGGGGGTCTTGATGATATCCCGCAGGATCTTCTCCTAGATGGAGGTCTTGGCCTCCAATGGAGTAGTGGTCTCTCTCTCAAGAGTAGAGATAGGTAGGAGCAAAGCTCACATACAAATGAGCTATCACTTTGCTAACCCTAGAAAGGAGGTGGAGGTGGTCTATTTATAGTCTAAGCCACGAAGGGGTAAGTGGGAGAGGGATACAAGGCCAAAGGCCCGCGGCTGCGCACAGGCAGGGCGGTAGTACCGGACTCATGGGCGGTAGTACCGCTTGCTT
Organism: Aegilops speltoides; assembly: GCA_021437245.1. Classification (NCBI taxonomy): domain Eukaryota; kingdom Viridiplantae; phylum Streptophyta; class Magnoliopsida; order Poales; family Poaceae; genus Aegilops; species Aegilops speltoides. The sequence continues at coordinate 15,705 of JAHHZJ010006232.1, read as the reverse complement.
TGGGCGGTAGTACCGCTTGAGCGGTAGTACCGCTAGCTTTGGGCGGTAGTACCGCCCTTTCTGGACTGGGCAGGTCCTTCTTCTTCCGTCTTCGCTTCCATGCTTCCCTCGCGGACGGTGTAGGAGTTCCTTGGCGCTTGCACTCCTCCTCGTCGTGCGTGAAGCTCCGACAATACCTATGCATGCACACGAGTGGAGTGTCAAGTAGTATACCATCCTCAAAGGGGTCAAGTGAACACGTGTAAAGGAGAAGATTCACCTTTATGTATGAGAAGTAGAGGTCGCACGTGTCACTTGCCAAACGGACTCTTGACATGGTGATGACCGTAGGATGCTCCGCATCAAAGATCCCCTCGTGGATTCAAGACCTCCTCTCGGAGAAGAACGGCTACCTTTGTATCTTTCCTTTGTTGATTTTGGACCATGTATCACTCGTGCTTCAATGATCTAGACCTTGTGTGATTGATCTCTTGTCGGTTGAGTGTCTCTCTCGTTCTTCCCCGTGATTTCCTCTCGTGCTTCCGCGTGTTCTTCGTGTTTTCCCCATAGGATCCCCTCCAAACGTGAAAGATCGGCGAATTAGGGTTCCACCCTACATCACCTTCAAGCATCAAGTCGAGCTATCACCAACCGCAATCGCGAAAGGCGCAATCAAGAGGAAGCCCTTCGAGAAGAAATACAAGAGAGGAACTACCATCCGCATGCGCAACGTCAAGCCCCACAAGCTCCTCCACAAGCTCCTCAAGCTCATCCCCAACCTCAAGGTCAACAAGAACAAGTTGATCACGGACTTCCTCCTCACCAAGAGCAACATGAGAATGATTACCCTCCACGTCAAGAACGTCCTCATCAACATCGACCTCAACACAATGAAGAACAACGCTATGGCAAGCTTAAGTTCACAATGCCCAAGTTCAATGGAACCAATGATCCCGAAGAGTACCTTTCATGGGCATTGAAGGTCGACAAAATCTTTCATTTGCACAACTATGAGGAAGAGAAGAAGATCGCTATGGCATCACTTGAGTTCCAAGACTATGTGCTCATATGTTGGGAACAAGTACTTGAGCGCCGACAAGCAAGAGGTGAACCTCCAATCACCACTTGGGCTCAAATGAAGGATGTCATGCGAGCACGCTTTGTTCCCACCTACTACAACCGTGATCTTTTCAAGAAGCTACAACTCCTCAAGCAAGGAACAAAGAGTGTTGAAGAATACTACAAGGAAATGGAGATTGCCATGATTCGAGCCAATGTCACGGAGGATGATGAGCAAACAATGGCACGATTCTTGAATGGCCTCAATCATCCCATCAAGAAGATCGCCGACTTCCAACCCTACTCCAACCTCATTGAGCTCGTGCATCAAGCTAAAAAGGCGGAACGTCAAGTACAAGATGACTTCAAGTACGCCAAGTACTCATCCAAGACATACGGCTTCACCAACAACCAAGCTTCAACAACTACTCAAACTTCGACATCAACCAAGCCTTCTCCAAGCAACGACGACAAGTCAAGTTACAAGAAAGCTTCTACAAGTTCAAGTCGTCCTCTTCCTACTACAAGCAACTCCAAGCCGCGTGCTTCATCATCTACTCCAACCGATGAGACCGTCAAGACAAGCTCCTTCAAGTGTTTTACTTGCGGCGGCCGAGGCCACAAGTCATATGAATGCACCAACAAGCGCACCATGATACTCAACGACGATGGCACCCACGACTCAATGAGTGAAGATGAAAGGGACGCTATTGAGCAAGTGGCCATGCACCGGCGCATCAACGAGGATGAAGATGATCAAGTCTTTTGTGATGAAGATACAAGTCCCGCTCTTGTTGTCTCCAAAGTCTTGACACTTCAACATCAACAAGAAGAAGACCAACGATGCCACATCTTCCACACAAAGGCCGGCATCAATGGGAGATCCGTCAAGGTCATCATCGATGGAGGTAGTTGCCACAACTTGGCAAGCGAAGAACTATGCTCCAAGCTCCAATTGGTCAAGAAGAAGCATCCGCAACCCTACAAGGTCCAATGGCTAAGTGACTCCGGCACTATACGAGTTGAGCATACGGTCCAAGTATCCTTCAAAATCGGTGCATATGAGGACACTTTGGAGTGTGATGTGGTCCCAATGACCGTTTGCCACCTCCTCCTTGGTCGGCCATGGCAATTCGACCGTGGTGTCTACCACAATGGGCGTACAAACCACTATAGCTTGAAGATGAAAGGCAAAGAATATGTCCTACGACCCATGTCTCCTAGTCAAGTGATAGCCGACAAACAAGCCACCAACCAAAGAGAGAAGAGTGAGAAAGTGAGCCACCAAAAAGTGAGTGAGAGCCATAAGCCAAATTTGAGCGCCTCTTCGCCTAGAGAGAAAAACCTCATACTATTCGCCACCAAACATGAGATGAGAGAAGTGTGTGAGAACCCATCGAGTGTGATGCACTTTGTCCTTGTGTGCAAGGATGGAGAATCAAAAACTAACACCACTCATGAGCTACCTTTGGTGTTTCAATCTCTTTTGCAGGAATTTCAAGATGTTTTCCCCGAGGAGCTACCTCCGGGTCTACCTCCTCTTGAGGCATTGAGCATCGAATCGACCTCATCCCCGAGCGCCACTTCCAAACAAAGCTCCCTACGAATCTTTGTTGTGGTTTACTTCGATGATATTCTTGTGTTTAGCAAAACCATGAAAGAGCATCTTGATCATGTTAAGCTTGTTTTGCAAACACTTCAAAAGGAAAGTCTTTATGCCAACTTGAAAAAATGCACTTTTGGAGTTGACAAAGTGGTTTTCTTGGGTTTCGTTGTTTCTTCCAAGGGTGTCCATGTTGATGAAACTAAGATCAAAGCAATTAAAACTTGGTCCCAATCCACCAATTTGCAACAAGTGCGATGTTTCCTTGGTCTTGCAGGTTTTTATCGCCGCTTTGTGAAAAACTTTAGCACTATTGCAGCGCCTTTGCATGCTTTGAGTAAGAAGAATACTCCTTTTGTTTGGGGACCTTTGCAATCCAACGCTTTCGATGAGCTCAAGTCTTTGCTTACTCATGCTCCGATTCTTGCTTTGCCCAATTTTGACAAAACTTTTGAGGTTCATTGTGATGCATAGGGTACCGGAATTGGCGGAGTTTTAATGCAAGAAAAACGAGTCATTGCTTATTTTAGTGAAAAACTCTCCGGTGCTCAACTTAACTATCCCGTGTATGACAAGGAATTGTATGCTTTAGTGCGTGTGCTACATGTTTGGGAACATTATCTTCGACCTCATGAGTTTGTCATACATACCGATCATGAAACGCTAAAGTACTTAAAAGGTCAAACTAAATTGAACAAGCGTCATGCCAAATGGAGTGAATTTATTGAATCTTTCCCATATGTGATCAAGTACATTAAGGGCAACGAAAATGTAGTTGCCGATGCACTTTCACGCATATGCACGCTTGTCACCCAACTTGAGTTGAATGTTATTGGTTTTGAGCACATCAAAGATATGTATGCTAGCGATCCATCTTTTGCACCTCATTATGCTAAATGTTTGACGCATACATCTTGGGAACAATATTACCTCAAGGATGGTTATCTTATGAGAGCTAACAAACTATGCATACCCGAGTCTTCTCTTCGTTTGCTCCTTTTGCAAGAGGCTCATGGCGGTGGACTCATGGGACACTTTGGACGCCACAAGACATTCGCCACGCTCTCCAAGAACTACTTTTGGCCAAAGATGTTTCGAGACGTCTCACGCTTCACCACAAGATGCTCAACATGCCGCAAAGCTAAGTCAAAAGCTCAATCTCATGGTCTTTACATGCCTCTTCCTATTCCTTATCAACCTTGGGAAGACATTAGCATGGACTTTGTACTTGGTTTGCCTAGAACTCAAAATGGAAAAGACTCCGTATTTGTTGTTGTGGACCGATTTTCTAAAATGGCACATTTCATCCCTTGCAACAAGGTAGACGATGCTTCACATATTGCAAATCTCTTTTGTAGGGAAATCTTGCGCCCATGGAGTACCAAAGTCAATCGCTCCGACCATGACGCCAAGTTCTTGAGTTACTTTTGAAAACTCTTTGCGCCAAGCTCGAATCAATCTCTTGTTCTCCTCCGCATACCACCCTCAAACCGACGGCCAAACGGAGGTGACGAACCGGACGCTCTCCACTCTACTGCGTGTTGATCAAGAAGAACATCCAGAGTGGGGGCGGTTCACCCATCGCCGAGTACGCCTACAACCGCGCAAGACATTCGACGACCAGCAAGTCCCCCTTCGAGGTCGTCTACGGCTTCAACCCATTGTCCCCATTGGACATTCTACCTCTACCTCTACAAGAGCGCACCAACCTCGACGCAAGTGCCCGTGAAAGCTACATCAAGAAGATGCATGAAGATACAAGAAACACCATCGAGCGCCAAGTACAACGACTAGCGTCCAAGCTCAACATCAACAAGCAACCCATGATCTTCAACATAGGTGATCTCGTGTGGCTACACCTTCGCAAGGAACGTTTCCCCAACGAACGCAAGTCCAAACTTCTACCTCGAGCCGATGGACCCTTCAAGGTGTTAGCACGCTACAACAACAATTCATACACGCTCAACATACCAAGCGACAAGTACAACGTGAGCGACACCTTCAACGTCAAAGACCTATCGCCTTTCCATGGTGATGAAGATCTAGATCCGAGGTCGGATCCTTTCGAAGGGAGGGGATATGATGCGGAGCATCCTTCCATCATGATGAGGACATCAATACCATTGTTACACCCACAGCCCATGCTGCTATACATACTAGACCAATTACTAGAGCTCGCGCACGCCAACTAAATTACCAGGTACTTTCATTTCTTGGTAATAATTCTAATGTTCATGAGAATATGATGCTGCCTAAATTGGATACATTTGTTTTGCTTACAAATGAAGGGCCTAGGTTGGAGAAGGATGAACATTGGAGCAAGAACAAGCATGGAGATGATGGCATGCGCAAGGGGGACAAGAATGGAGTTACAAGTGATGATTTCAGGACTTTGAAGCCACCATAATGAGTGGACGAAATATACAAGATGCCACTTCATAAATTTCGTCCAGAGGCTATTCTAGGTGCTGCGTCACCTTATTATTGGGCCAGGCCCATGTAATTTCGAAATACATTAGTATAGGCTATTTTTAGAGTCCGTATGTGTGGGGAAACAAGAGATAGGGTTAGTTTCGGACCCCTCCACCAAGGGCCACGAAATTCACCCCCTCTTCCTCCATATATACAGCCCTTAGGGCACCGTTTAGACTTTGGGTTTTGTTTAGATTAAAAGTTCGCCATAGCTTCAACTTCGCAGCATTCGCTTGTGTTCAACGAGCGCACAAAGGCGCCACGTAACCCCACCTTGATCAATAAAGCTTTCATCTTATATTTGCAATATCCAGATTGCAATCTCAGCTTTCTTGCTTGTTCTTCGTTTGCTCGCAGAAATGCACCTCATGGTCGTTGATCGTGCTCGCGTGGTCAATAACCTCTCGGAGTTGGTTTAGCGATTGCTATATGCGGCGCCCTCGCACGCCGTAGTCGGATCGTCAAAGTCGACTTCCACCAAAGCGAAATCCACCATCTCATCGAAAGACGGGACACCTTTGCCTCTATCAAGTGGTATCAGTTTTCAGGTTGCTCGGTGAGATTTTACGCTTTTTCGTAGTTTAGATCGAGTCTGTTCTTCATACCTATAGTCCACGAAAAAGCCACAAAAAATTAGGGTTATTTCATCCTATCCGAACCAGTCGAGCCTTTGCATAATCTCTTCAGATTTGCATTGTTGAATTTGCGGTTGCATCGTCATGTCTAGTTGCTGGTCTTAGAGTCTAGTCTTTTAGAGTTTCGAGTTCTGGTCATAAGTTGTCACGCCGCCGCCGCACCATTATCATTGCCCTGCCATCTACCACCACCGCTTATCCGCCACCGCTTCGAATCCGTATCCATATACCACCACCGCTTATCCGCCACCACTTCGAATCCGTATCCATATACCACCACCGCTTATCCGCCACCGCTTCGAATCCGTATCCATATACCACCACCGCTGCCATATATCATCACCAATCCGAGTTCCTTGCATATTAGGTTTGTTTTCAGGATCCATCTAGTTTTCCGATTCGTGTTTCCTTGTCTGAGTAGGTTTCGGATTCCAGCAATCTTTTGCCGTCCGTAGAAGAGGTTGGTTTCCAAAAAAAAAACAGCACAAAATTTATAGAAAGTTTAGGCCCAAAATTTTCCGAAAACGCACAGGACAAAAAAAATTCTGGCTATCCTACTTTTAGGTGTTTCTAAGCGTATTGAGCCAGTCGCCGTTATAGAAAGTTTTTTTGACCCGTTTCCAGTTTTTGGGTCCGGGCAGTCGAAAAAAAAATGGTCGAAAAGATTTTGTGCCCATCCCGTCGCTTTGACTGGGAAGAGTTTTGAGACACTCGCCATTATAGTGATTTTTAGCAAAAAAAAAGCAGCGTTAAAAAAACAGCGCAAAAAAAGAGCGAATTTTTTTTTCCAGAGTGTGCTTTTCCTTGTTTACGTCAGTGCCGTGATTTTGTTAGTGTACTAGGCTCGTGTCTCTAGCACGGTCTAGCCTAGGACCAACCACAAGACTCGTCGTTGAGCGCTTATTTAACTTTGCATCTCTGAATTGATTATTGTCGACCTTTTCTTTGCTACCATATTATAAGCCTTCCCAGCTCCACATACATCTACGCGTGCGCTTGATTCTCCCCGTAATAGCTATAGCCAAGCTTTGAGAGTTTTGACTACAACGGTTGCCGATCACCGCTTTTCTTTGGGTAAGAACTGGTAAGAATTTGAGATTTGCTTGACGGATTTGTGACCTGTCCACCACACCACCACCACCACTTCCTAGTAGTCTGAGGATCATATTCTTGTGTGTTTCTATTGCTGCTAACCATGGCAGGATCACAAGCCGATGAGACTGATTGGGAGAACTCGACGAACAAACAGCTACATGATAAGTTTCAGCAAATGATGATTGGACAGTGCAAGATGTGCTAAACAGATTTGACGAGGCCATGGAGAAGATAGATGGCATTGAGAAGACGTTTGAAACAAAGCTTGATAGCAAGTTTGATGAATTGCTCGCATGCGTTTTCCACAACCACCGCCGGCTGCACCTATCGCACCTCTGCAACGACAACAACTATGCCCCTTCCGAATCAAGTATGGACGAGCTCAGCGTGTTCCTATTGAGCCAGACAAAATTCTCGTGCATTGCTATCTGCTGTTGGTGCTTCTTTGGCTCCTCTCTGCTGCTGCTGCTGGTACCGAGGAGGATGATGAGTATGTGGGCGATTATGAGGATGAGGTTGATCAACATCGTAACTACGTGCAACCACCAGCACCACAACCACCGTGTCGCCCACATGCAAATAATGGCAATATTAGGGCTCCCCTCAGTACGAGATCATGACCATCTCCCTAAACTGAAATTGAATATTCCACCATTTGAGGGTAGATATGTTCCTGATATATATCTTACTTGGGAGTTAGAAACCTGAACAACGATTTACATGTTTACAATATCCCGAGGAGAGACGTGTTCCTACTGCTGTTTGTGCTTTCACTAGCTTTGCATGTGTTTGGTGGTCTCAACATTGTAGATTATATCCTGCTCCACTACTTGGGCTGCTTTGAAAACTGCTATGCGTGCTCGTTGGGTTCCACCATATTATCAACGTGAATTACTTCAAAAATTGCAGCGCTTAAGACAAGGAAAAATTCTGTAGAAGAATATTATCGGAATTACAAACCGGCTTGATTAGATGTGGTATTGTTGAGGAGAATGAAGCTATGCTTGCACATTTTCTGGGTGGATTAAATAGAGAGATTCAGACCATTCTAGACTATAAGGATTATAATAATATCACTCGTTTATTCCATCTTGCTTGTAAAGCTGAACGTGAAGTGCAGGATCGATAGGCATTGGTGCGCACTAACTTTTCTCGCAGTCGACGCTCATCATGGACACCACGTGCATCATCTACTTCCACCGCACCATCACCTCCTTCAAAGCCACCTCCAACCGTGATACAAGAAAGCAGCACAACCACCACTATCTGCCAAGAGCACACCGCCGGCCTGCATAGAGCTCTTCTTCTTCCATGGCGTCAACAGGGCACACAAGTGATATTATTTGTCGTCATTGTAAGGGAAGAGGACATTTTATGAGAATGCAAATCTCAACGTGTGATGATTGCTCTTGAGGATGGTGGGTATGAGTCCGCTAGTGACTATGATGAGGAGACTTTGGCTCTTATTACACATGAGGAACACGGTGGAGATGATTCTGATCATGAGACACAATACATGGCTGCCAAGATGCCGACGGTATGAATGTTTAGTTGCTCAACGTGTTTTGAGTGTGCAGGTTACACAAGTCTGAGCAAAATCAGAGGCATAATTTGTTCCATACAAAGGAGTTGTGAAGGAACGTTCTATTCAGCGCCATCATAGATGGAGGGAGCTGCAACAACTTGGCTAGCATGGAGATGGTGGAGAAGCTATCTCTCACCACAAGACCACATCCACATCCTTACTACATCCAATGGTTCAACAATAGCGGCAAGGTTAAGGTAACACGTCTGTTCGTGTGCATTTTAGTATCTCTACATATGCTGATTATGTTGATTGTGATGTGGTACCTATGCAAGCATGTTCCTTATTACTTGGTAGACCATGGCAATTTGATAAAATTTCAGTACACCATGGTAGAAACAATCAAGATACTCTTGTTCATAGGGATAAAAATATTACTTTGGTTCCTATGACTCTGATTCCATTTTGAAAGATGATATTAATAGAGCTAATAAAGCAAAACTGAGAAAAATAAGAGTGAAAATCAGATTGTGGCAAAAGAATTTGAGCAACACATGAAGCCTAACAATAAACCATCTATCGTTGCTTCCGAAATTAAATTGAAAAGTGCATGTTTACTTGCCACCAAATCTGATATTGATGAGCTAGATTTTAGCAAATCTGTTTGCTATGCTTTTGTGTGCAAAGAGGCATTATTTTCATTCGAGGACGTGCCTTCCTCTTTGCCCCTGCTATCACTAACATTTTGCAGAGTTCACGACGCCTTCCCACAAGATGTGCCACCGGATTACCACCTATTCGAGGGATTGAGCATCAAATTGACTTAATTCCGGTGCATCATTACCCAACCGTGCACCATACCGTACCAATCCAGAGGAGACGAAGGAGATTATGCGTCAAGTACAGGAGCTGCTCGACAAAGGTTATATACGCGAATCCCTTAGTCCTTGTGCTGTTCCTATTATTCTAGTGCCGAAAAAGGATGGTACATCACGTATGTGTGTTGATTGTAGAGGCATTAATAATATTACTATTCGTTATCGTCACCCTATTCCTAGGCTAGATGATATGCTTGATGAATTGAGTGGCTCTACAATATTCTCCAAAGTTGATTTATGTAGTGGATACCATCAAATTCGTATGAAATTGGGAGATGAATGGAAAACAGCATTTAAAACTAAGTTTGGATTATATGAGTGGTTAGTCATGCCTTTTGGGTTAACTAATGCACCTAGTACTTTCATGAGATTAATGAACGAAGTTTTACGTGCTTTCATTGGACGATTTGTGGTAGTCTATTTTGATGATATACTGATTTATAGCAAATCTTTGGAAGAACATTTGGAACATTTACGTGCTGTTTTTAATGCTCTACGTGATGCACGTTTGTTTGGTAACCTTGGGAAGTGCACCTTTTGCACCGACCGAGTATCTTTTGTTGGCTATGTTGTTACTCCACAGGGAATTGAAATTGATAAAGCCAAGATTGAAGCTATTGAGAGTTGGCCGCAGCCCAAATGGTCACACAAGTGAGGAGTTTCCTTGGCCTCGCTGGTTTCTATAGGCGTTTTGTTAGAGATTTCAGCACCATTGCTGAACCTCTCAACGAGCTTACAAAGAAGGATGTGCCTTTTGTTTGGGGTACCGCACAGGAAGAAGCCTTCACGGTATTGAAAGCTAAGTTGACACATGCTCCTTTACTCCAACTTCCTGATTTTAATAAGACTTTTGAGCTTGAATGTGATGCTAGTGGAATTGGATTAGGAGGTGTGTTATTACAAGATGGCAAACCTGTTGCATACTTTTCTCAAAAAATTGAGTGGGCCTAGTCTGAATTACTCTACTTATGATAAAGAATTATATGCTCTTGTTCGGACTTTAGAAACATGGCAACATTATTTATGGCCCAAAGAATTTGTTATACATTCGATCATGAATCTTTGAAACATATTAAAAGTCAAGCTAAACTGAATCGTAGACATGCTAAATGGGTTGAATTCATTGAGACTTTCCCTTATGTCATTAAACACAAGAAGGGTAAAGAAAATGTTATTGCTTGATGCATTGTCTCGTCGCTATACTATGCTTTCACAACTTGACTTCAAAATATTTGGTTTGGAGACCATCAAAGATCAATATGTGCATGATGCTGATTTTAAAGATGTATTGCAGAATTGTAAAGAAGGAAGAACATGGAACAAGTTTGTCGTTAATGATGGATTTGTGTTCCGTGCTAACAAGCTATGCATTCCAGCTAGCTCCGTTAGTCTTTTGTTGTTGCAGGAGGCGATGGAGGAGGACTAATGGGACACTTTGGTGTGAAGAAGACGGAGGACGTACTTGCTACACATTTCTTTTGGCCAAAGATGAGACGGGATGTTGAGCGTTTTGTTGCTCACTGCACTACATGTCAAAAAGCTAAGTCACGACTCAATCCTCATGGTTTATATATGCCTTTGCTCTGTACCTAGTGTTCCTTGGGAGGATATATCTATGGACTTTGTTTTAGGTTTACCTAGAACAAAGAAGGGAGGATAGCATATTTGTTGTCATGGATAGATTCTCAAAATGGCACACTTTATACCATGTCATAAAAGCGATGATGTCAGTCAATGTTGCTGATTTGTTCTTTCGTGAAATTATTCGCTTGCATGGTGTGCCAAATACTATTGTTTCAGATAGGGATACTAAATTTCTTAGCCACTTTTGGAGATGTTTATGGGCTAAGTTGGGGACTAAACTGCTTTTTAGTACTACTTGTCACCCCAAACCGATGGACAAACTGAAGTAGTCAATAGAACATTGTCTACTATGCTTAGGGCTGTTCTAAAGAATAATAAGAAAATGTGGGAGGAATGCTTGCCTCATATTGAATTTGCTTATAATCGTTCATTGCATTCTACTACTAAGATGTGCCCTTTTGAAGTTGTGTATGGTTTCCTACCTTGTGCACCTATTGATTTGTTGCCTCTTCCATCTTCGGAGAAGGTTAATTTTGATGCTAAAGAACGTGCTGAATTGATTTTAAAAATGCATGAGTTAACTAAGGAAAATATTGAGCGTATGAATGCTAAATATAAACTTGTCGGAGATAAGGGTAGAAAACATGTTGTGTTTGCACCGGAGATCTTGTTTGGTTACATTTGCGTAAGGATAGATTTCTGATTTGCAAATCAAAGCTAATGCCACGTGTTGCTGGTCCCTTTAAGGTGTTGGAGAAAGTAAATGATAATGCATATAAACTTGAGCTGCCTGCAGATTTTGGGGTTAGTCCCACTTTTAACATTGCAGATTTGAAGCCATATTTGGGTGAAGAAGATGAACTTCCGTCGAGGACGACTTCATTTCAAGAAGGGGAGGATGAGGAGGACATCAATACCATTGTTACACCCACAGCCCCTGCTGCTATACATACTGGACCAATTACTAGAGCTCGCGCACGCCAACTAAGTTACCAGGTACTTTCGTTTCTTGGTAATAATTCTAATGTTCATGAGAATATGATGCTGCCTAAATTGGATACATTTGTTTTGCTTACAAATGAAGGGCCTAGGTTGGAGAAGGATGAACATTGGAGCAAGAACAAGCATGGAGATGATGGCATGCGCAAGGGGGACAAGAATGGAGTTACAAGTGATGATTTCAGGACTTTGAAGCCACCATAATGAGTGGACGAAATATACAAGATGCCACTTCATAAATTTCGTCCAGAGGCTATTCTAGGTGCTGCGTCACCTTATTATTGGGCCAGGCCCATGTAATTTCGAAATACATTAGTATAGGCTATTTTAGAGTCCGTATGTGTGGGGAAACAAGAGATAGGGTTAGTTTCGACCCTCCACCAAGGGCCACGAAATTCACCCCTCTTCCTCCATATATACAGCCCTTAGGGCACCCTTTAGACTTTGGGTTTTGTTTAGATTAAAAGTTCGCCATAGCTTCAACTTCGCATGCCGCTTTGTGTTCAACGACTGCACAAAGGCGCCACAGAACCCCACCTTGATCAACAAAGCTTTCATCTTATATTCGCAATATCCAGATTGCAATCTCAGTTTCTTGCTTGTTCTTCGCTTGCTCGCAGGAAATAGACCCTCGTGGTCGTTGATCGTGTTCGGCGTGGTCAATAACCTCTCGGAGTTGGTTTAGCGATTGCTAAGGCGCGACGTCCTCGCACGCTCGTAGTCGGATCGTCAAAGTCGACTTCCACCAAAGCGAAATCCACCATCTCATCGAAAGACGGGACACCTTTGCCTCTATCACTTCTTCATCAACCACCACCACTATTTCCACATAGGCGGGCCCACCATACACTTCCGCCACCCCAACTTAACCCAATTTTGTTTGAGTTGTGGCTTGTGTCTCCTAAGGTGTTTCGGCTACTTAGGGACGGCAACTTCAACTCCGACACGTGTATAGCCCATCATCCCACTTCCACATTTGCCAAGTGCATACCACCACCGCTTGCCGCTATCACCATTTTGACATTTGTCATTTGAGATTTTGAGTTTGTGGTTTTTCCGTTTCCTAAGGTGTTTCGGCTACTTAGGGACGAGTCTCCATCATCTTGGTATCTACATCAAGAACGCCGCTACTCATCATCGCCGGACGGTAACCTCCATGTCATCTTGGTATCGTGGTATCCCTCCATTGTATATTCCCCTTGCCATTGCATTGTTAACCCCTAGTCCATTTTGCGTTACTTGCCTATCGAGACTAGCCATTTGAGTATTGACGGCAACGTGACTTGTGCACATTAGTGATCATACTTCCATTTCATACATACCATATCATATCTTGGTATCATATCTTGTGTCACAAGTTTGTTCCCGCATATACACAATTGCTATCTTGGTTTGTGCACTGTGCAAAAGTGGCCATAGAGAAAAAAAGAGAAATAAAGCTTTTAAGCAAAAGAAAGAGAGCAAAGAAGCTTGTAAGCAAGTGCCATAGCATCATACCACATTGCATATAAGATTGTCATATCCAATCATCTTGGATCATCTTGAGTGAAACATTGGGAACCATACATACATAGCATACTTGGGATAGAAAGTTTATCCATTTTGCATCTTATAGGTTGTGCACAAGTGTCGTATCCGCCTATTGAGCAATCGTGCTAGCGTCTCTCTTGAGTTGCACGACACCATTTATCTATCCGTGTGTGTGTTTCCGTGTGCCATTCTTTGCTATTGGTCCATTTGTTTCACTTGCAAATTTGTGAATCTCTTTCAACATTATTGACTCTTGCTAACATTTTGCATCAAATTTTTGTGCCACTATCCTCACCGAGCTCCACTATAAGCTTTACTTGTGTAGGTGTGAGAACCGACACGAATTGGTACCAATAGTGCTATTTCATTGTCCGCATTTGAGTGAACTTGATTCATTATCAACATCGGTCAAGGTACATTGGTATAAGTTCTTCTCTTTCTCCCACTCATATTTGCTCGAGTCTTGTGATGGATAGGCAAGGCATTTCCTCTCCGGTCTCCGACAACAACGACGGCGTGAACAACTACATCTCCAAAGCGTCTATCTTCGATCTACAACGACAAGTGAAAGGCGCACAATCAAGATTGCAAGAGCGCATCGAGAACATCCATCGACATTTTCCACTCCGAAGCAAGGAAAAGGGACTACATCGACAAGAAGCTTTCCGCACATAAAGAGGAGCAAGATGCACGGATGGAGGAGATTAGAGCCTTGATCAAGTCTTCTTCCCCTTCATCATCATCAAGGCGGCGACATTCAAGACACAAGTCTTCGGAGCGCGAAAAAGATGCAAGGGCAAATCGTCCAAGTCCACATCTACATGGCGACCACCATCACGCTCGTGATCAACATCGTCATGAAGGGCAAGTCACCTCCAAGCATCATGTGCACGAGGACGACGAACGACATCTTCTACGAGCTCAAGCACGACACCGACATCATCATCATGAAGTGATAGAGGCAAAGGTGTCCCGTCTTTCGATGAGATGGTGGATTTCGCTTTGGTGGAAGTCGACTTTGACGATCCGACTACGAGCGTGCGAGGACGTCGCGCCTTAGCAATCGCTAAACCAACTCCGAGAGGTTATTGACCACGCCGGAGCACGATCAACCTGACCACGAGGGTCTATTTCCTGCGAGCAAAGAACAAGCAAGAAACTGAGATTGCAATCTGGATATTGCGAATATAAGATGAAAGCTTTATTGATCAAGGTGGGGTTCTATGACGCCTTTGTCTGGTCGTTGAACACAAACGGCACGCCGGTTGCAGCTATGGCGAACTTTTGATCTAAACAAAACCCAAAGTCTAAACGGTGCCCTAAGGGCTGTATATATGGAGGAAGAGGGGAGAATTTCATGGCCCTTGGTGGAGGGGTCCAAACTAACCCTATCTCTTGTTTCCCCACACATACGGACTCTAAAAATAGCCTATACTAATGTATTTCGAAATTACATGGGCCTGGCCCAATAATAAGGTGACGAAGCACCTAGAATAGCCTCTGGACGAAATTTATGAAGTGGCATCTTGTATATTTCGTCCAAGGCTTCATGCACTCATTATGGTGGCTTCAAAGTCCTAAAATCATCACTTGTAACTCCATTCTTGTCCCCTTTGCATGCCATCATCTCCATGCTTGTTCTTGCTCCAATGTTCATCCTTCTCCAAGCTAGGCCCTTCATTTGTAAGCAAAACAAATGTATCCTATTTAGGCAGCATCATATTCTCATGAACATTAGAATCATTACCAAGAAACGAAAGTACACTGTAATTTAGTTGATGTGCACGAGCTCTAGTAATTGGTCCAAGATGTATAGCAGCAGGGCTGTGGGTGTAACAATAGTATTGATGTCCTCATCATCCTCCCTTCTTGAAATGAAGTCGCCCTCGACGGCAGCTCATCTTCCTCACCCAAATATGGCTTCAAATCTGCAATGTTAAAAGTGGGACTAACCCCAAAATCTGCAGGCAGCTCAAGTTTATATGCATTATCATTTACTTTCTCCAACACTTTAAAGGGACCAGCAGCACGTGGCATTAGCTTTGATTTGCGCAAATCAGGAAATCTATCCTTACGCAAATGTAACCAAACAAGATCTCCAGGTGCAAACACAACATGTTTTCTACCCTTATCTCCAGCAAGTTTATATTTAGCATTCATACGCTCAATGTTTTCCTTAGTTAACTCATGCATTTTTAAAATCAATTCAGCACGTTCTTTAGCATCAAAATTAACCTTCTCCGAAGATGGAAGAGGCAATAAATCAATAGGTGCACGAGGTAGGAAACCATACACAATTTCAAAAGGGCACATCTTAGTAGTAGAATGCAATGAACGATTATAAGC